>BQNB010005334.1:0-102674 GCA_026074375.1 Tanacetum coccineum | reverse complement strand
AACAGAACTAACTATTACTACCAGACTTAACTGTTATACTACCAGTATTAAGTCTGTTACAATCTATTTTCCTAACAGTTAAGGCAGTAGCAGTCTGCCAAAACTGCTTGACTAAGGAGTCATATATGGTAGGGTTGTGAGTCAAAGCATACCTTATGTGCGACCCTCGTAAAAAGTCGATAATCTCTGCAAAGCCTGTGCTTTTGGCAGGTTTCCTCAAGAATCCCACCTGATTGTGCTTATCGTAATACTTCAATGAAGCCATTTGTTTGAAATCGAAGGAAGAATTTATGATTGGTGATGATTAGCAACTGGGTTAAACTCGTTTGTGTTTACAAGGACTGATTGTTGCTGTTAATTGACTTTGTATGCGGAAATAAATGAATTTTACTTGTTTACTTCAAAAAAGTAGGCGCAATATAAGGAAGAAACTTATTTGTATGTGAGATAAAATAGTAAAATCCAATTGGTTTTATAATACGCTTAAATATACTCGCAAAAATACCCTAACGGTAACATTTTCAGTCAAATCAAAGGTTTACCCCGAATCAGTCCAAACAACACTAACGGCTATTCACCAGACTTAATATTGGTCTACCAGACTTAAGTCTGGTCAACCAGTATTAATAAGTTCACAACTTCAAAGTAACTATAGTCCATGCTCCATATCTGCTTGCAATCCACAAGTATCCTAAAAAATTAGTCTAAAAACCAATACAAGATACTGCACATATAAGCTTATACTAGTATTAACTCATACCAACTACCAGACTTAATCTGAAACTACCAGAATTAACTCTAAACTACAAGAATTAACTCTAAACTATCAGAATTAACTCTAAACTACCAGAATTTTACAACAACAATCCTCCCCTTGGACTCAAATCCTCCCCTTAATCATAGCATTTATGGATTTAGGAGTCTAATGTTAACCACAAGATGATTAATCCTAGGTCCATCAAATGCCTTGGTTAACAAGTCAGCCACATTATCATTAGTATGCATTTTAAGCACCTGAATAAGTTTCTTTTCATTAGCATCTCTTATGAAATGGTGCCTAATTTCTATGTGCTTTGTTCTTTGGTGAAAAACTAGATTTTTAACAATACAGATGGTACTTTGATTATCAATAAAGATTTTGGTGTTCATGAAATTGAACCCATAATCAAGCATTTGATTTTGAATCCAAAGTACCTGACCACAACAGTTAGCAGCTGCAACATATTCTGCTTCAGTGGAAGAAGTAGCCATAATGGTTTGCTTTTTACACTGCCATAAGATCAATCGTCTCCCCAGGAACTGACATCTACCAGTTGTGGATTTCCTATCCTTGTTTGCCCCAGCATAATCACTGTCACTATAAGCTTCAAGAAAAAAGGTGACTCTCTATAGCTCCTGGTACCATAAGCCCAACTGGTTGGCCTTTTAAAGATACTAAAAATCTTCTTCACTGCTTCCAAATTGGAAGTAGTAGGAGTGACTTGATTCCTTGAACAAGCACTGACTGCAAACATTATATCAGGCCTTAAAGCTGTCAAGTACATTAGTGAACCTATCATGGATCTGTACAAATGTACATTTACAGGACTATCAGGTTCATTCTTGGACTTAGGCTTTGGAGCTTCATAGGGTGTAGTGGCAGTCCTGACACTCTCCAAATCAAACTTCTTCAGGATCTCTTGCACATACTTGTCTTGGCTGATAAAAATTCCATCAGGTCATTGCTAAACTTGTAATCCTAAGAAGAAAGTAAGTTCTCCCATAACACTCATTTCAAATTATCCCTTCATCAAGGCCTCAATTCTACACACATGCCTTCTTTGTAGTTCCAAAGCGTGTTGTCATCCACATAAACTTATACCAAGATGATATCTCTTTTGTGCTTCTTAAGAAAGAGAGTCTTGTCAATGGTGCCTCTTCTGTAACCATGTTTCAGCAAAAAGGTAGAAAGGGTTGCATACCAAGCTCTTGGTGCTTGATGAAGTCCATATAGAGCTTTGACTACCTTGTAGACCTTCTTGGGATGTTGAGGATCTACAAATCCCTTAGGTTGAGTGACATATACTTCCTCATCAATTCTTCCATAAAGAAATGCACTCTTAACATCCATCTGATAAACCATAAATCCCATGTAAGAGGCAAATGCTAAAAACAATCTGATTGCCTCTATTCTTGCAACTGGAGCAAAGACTTCATCATAATCAATGCCCTCCTCCTGTCTGTGTCCTTGAGCTACAAGTCTAGCCTTGTTTCTGACAACAATCCCCCTGGCATCTCTCTTGTTTTTGAGTATCCACTTAGTCCCAATAGCATATTTACCTTCAGGCAAATCAACAAGAACCCATACATTTTGAAACTTGAACTGTTGCATTTCTTCCTGCATAGCATCAACCCAGCTTGGATTCTTTCAAGGGGTCTATGTACACTTCTTGGTTCAACTTGAGAAAGAAAACAAGCAAACAGACAATGTTGAAAGTCTGTATGATTGTCTCTCTGCTGGTCATGAATATAACTGATAAAAGCAGATTCACCAGTAGTAGTCTTATTGACCTTGCTTCTCATTTGCACAACTGAAGTATGATCCCCAATAATTAGAGATTGAGGATGAATTGTATTGATTCGCTTAGTTGCCAGGTCTGAACTTCCCACAGCTTGTGTAAAATGTTTAGATCTGCACCAAAACTCATCATCATAGGTATAGAAGAGAAAATACCAGGTGGAGGGATTCATTATTTCAAGGTTGATGGACCTGGTCTTTGGTTTGTTTGTTGCTCGTCATGGTTTTTGGTTGGAGAACAGAGCGAATCTTGTTGTAGGACTCATCATAAAAGATAAGTTGTTGGACTATCAGTAGGAACTGGAACACCACTAGTAGGAACTGAAACATCACCAGGAGAAATCGTTGTATCACCAGAAGGAACTGGGATGCTACCAGTAGGAACTGGTATGCTACCAGGAGGAACTGTTTTTGTACTTGCTCTCTTCTGAAGTTCCTCAGCATCTTTTGCATCAGAGGTGGCTCTTTGTTCCTGACCTTTCAGCCTTGCAAGCTCCTGTTGAAAAATTTCTTCAGCAGAATCAAGAGGAGAATCATCAACTTCATCACCAGAAGTATCTTTAGGCTCAGCCTCTTGAATGTTGTGTGATGGATAAGAAGAACAATGATGATGTATTCATCACATTCTAAGTCTGAATCTGCATCCTGTGGTACTGCAGGGTTAGGTTGAAAGCTTTGTATTCCTTCAGATGTTAGCTTTATCACGTTTATAGCCTAAAGTATCAGTCAAATAATCGAGGTCAAAATACCATTCATGACCAAGACCCTGTACATTAGGTTTTTCCTCAAGATACCTCAGATTCATAGTCTCTTCTACCCTTTTATTAGGCACATTGTACACCCTGTAGGCTCTATTACTTGCAGAGTATCCAACAATGTAGCCTTCATCAGCCTTGCCATCAAACTTACCCAAATGATCACTTGTGTTTAGAATGGTCACATGACACCCAAAGGGTTTAAAATGACTGACTAAAGGAATGTTCCCAGTCAATAAGGCATAGGGTGTCTTATTATGAGGACTAGTTACCAACACTCTATTCAAGACATAACAAGCAGTTCTTACTGCTTACAGTCAAAACATAGTAGGTAAACTTAGAGTCAGCCAACATAGTTCTAGCTGCCTCTATGATGGTTCTATTTTTCCTCTCAGCAACCCCATTTTGCTGTGAGGTTCTGGCATTACTATAATCCCTCTTTATCCCTTTTGACCCACAGAGTTCAATAATATGAGCATTTTTAAACTCTTGCTACCCATTATCAACTATCTTATACTTTTACCTTTTGGTTCAATGGTTTTCTACGATTAATAAAGTCCTTATGGATATGATAGGTTCCATCCTTATGTTCTAAAAAGAAAACCCAAACAAAACCATGCTATATTATCAGTGATCACAGGCAGAGTAAAGTAATATTTTGTGGTCAATGCTTCGAATTGATGTAGGACCAAAGAGGTCCATATGAAGCAATTGCAAAGGCTCAGAAATGGAGCTCACAGCAGTAATGGCCTTATAAGAGGCTTTGTGTTGCTTGCCTTTACAACATGCAACACAAGTATGGCCAGTCTTGAAAAGTTTAGGGGGTAGTCCTCTAACTAAGTTACCCTTTACCAATCTGTTCATGTTTTTATAGTTCACATGACCCATCCTCCTATGCCATTTCACAGATTCATCAACTGAGGCTTTTGCCACCAAACAAGCCAAATTACCCCCCGGGATCTGAGAGTATTCTAAGTTAATGGTGTAAGATTTGGTTTCATTGGAACCCTAAGTACCACAATAGCTTTCATCTGGAATGCCATGAAGTCCTGGATAGCAAAAGGCAATCTGAGTTGTTATGAAGAGAACTCTATTCTTTTGTCACAAATCTGTGAGATGGAGGAACAAGTTGAAATGTTGCAGTCCCTCACATAGTTAGACATTTTCAAATAAATCCAGTTAGTGTGGCGAGGTCTGATTGTGCCTTTTCTAGTAATCTACCTTCATCACTCTCCAAAATGTCCACTTTTCCTCCTTGAAATTCTTGAAAGTCATCCAGTCTTTCATGTACGGTCATGCTTCTAGAACAGCCACTATCAATAGATCCCTTCGTCTTCAGCATCTGTATAAGGATTTTCTACAATATACAACATGGGAAAAGTTTAGTGTCTAAGGGGACCCAAGCCATTTATGACTTGGCAAGCCTTGTATGATCTGAAAAGCTTATCCATGAAGATGTATGAGATTACTATTGTTCTGGTGGTAACCCTAGTATAAACTTTTTCTATGTTTTTTTCAAGAAACAACCTGCCTAGGTCTTAACAGCAGTTGCCCATTCAACCACTATATTTCATATGATTATAATTCATTTGAGGTTCATTTTAAAGGTATATTTAGTTCTGAAAATAAGAACTTGTAGGTCTATTTAAATGGGGCATAGGTCTAGCAGTACTTTTCACACCAACCAAGAAGTTTATGATGGAAAATATCCTCTTCAGAGTAGGAACTGGTAAAGGTCCTATGTTTTGCCTACCTGTGGAACTGGTGCATAGGGCTCCTTTGGCCTTACCAGTAGAAATGATTGTGGTCTAGCAAGGCAATGTTTACTTTTGCCAGTTTCTAAGAAGTACAACTTGTGGGACCAAAATGGTTTTGATTATTAACTGTATTCCTACTAGTACAGTCCCACCCTATTACAACAGTCTTATTAGCCTTGTTTTTCATAAAAGCACAATCCTTAATAAGATGAGTACTACTACCACATATAAAACATAACTTAGAAACAGATGAAGCATTTTTCCTAAAATTACCTACTTTTTTATTAAAATAACCATTCTTATTACAAGAAGTCCTAGAAGTGTTTTCATTCTTATCAGAACTATTACAAGAGAAACTAGGTAAATCCTGAACAATAATGGGTTCTTGGATAGGTGTCCCAACATTGGACTCAATCTCAGCTTCACTCTCAGATGTGGATACACTGGAAGTTGATGCACAGGAGGTAGAATCATTTGACTTGGGCTCTGAAGATTTGACACTAGAATCACTAGAGGCAAAGTCATTTGTGTTGACCTCTGAAGACTTGTCACTGTTATCACAAGAGACAAAGTCATTAGACACAGAATTAGAGTCACCAGAGACGGTTTTGAGGACTTTGTACCATAAGACATTTGTGATTCATCCAAGTCAATGTGATCTGATAGAGGAGTGTAGTCTCCAGAAAGAGGTGGAGGCACAGCTTTCATACTATCAGCTTTGGCAAACCTATTGAAAAGAGGTCTACCTTCCACTTCTTCAGAGTTAGTGGTAAATACACTAAATGCAGAGTCATCCCATCCTAACTCATTTTCCCTTATATAGTTATTAAATCCCAAACCCACTTTTGTTCTAACTAAACATGAACTATCAATTTATATCTGAAAGTTTTTGGAAGAGGTTCTCCACTTTTTAATTTGTTTATACTAAGTAATATCAAGTTTTGTTTTAATTCTTTCTAAGCCTTTAGTCTAAGCAATAGCATTTATTCTTTCAGAATGTTTTAGCAGATTAGTTGTATTTTCTAGTTCAATAGACAACACCCTAATCTTGTCTTCAAGTGTCAACTGATTTTTCTGAAGAACTCTCTTTTGTTTTTCCAAAGTTTTAAGTGAGTTCTTATAAGCTTGAACTTGTATAAAATATTCACTATTTTGTTCATTAAGTTCATTATGCTGCTTTTGAAGTTCATTATACTTATTGTCACAACCAAAAGGGCAGTTATGTACCTCAGAAGTGACACCCATGAGAGCAAATTCTCCAGCATCACCTGCAGTACTGGCTTCCTTTGTATCAGCTCCAGTGATCAAGTTGTATATCTTGGCAGCACCTTCTTCAATTGCATCCTTAGTATCACAACCAGCAATCATACCAAACTCTTTAGGAGCAATAACTCCATCACTTCTTGACCTTATGCTCTGTCAAATCAACCAATGGATCAAACAGTGAGCAAGGCTTTGGAATCCTTCTTTCATTCTTTCCAATCTCCTGAATCTTGAATGAGAATTATCTCTGCCTTGCATTTCTCTCTTTTGCCCTTGCATTCTCTAGCAAGTATCCTATTTGAAGACACTTGTAACATCTGACCTTCTTCTTGTTGAACCTAGCAGATTCCTTCTTATCAAAATCAATCTTCCTTCCAGCTTTCTGCTCAAACTTGTGTACTCTAACAGAAAGCATAGCCATTTGCCATTTCAAGTCCATCTCCTCCAGATCTATTTTTTCTATCTGTTCAAAATCTTCATAAGCCAGTTGTTCTGGCTCAGTATCAGCAACAAAAGATTCAAGAACATCTTCAATTAACTATTCCGATCTATGAGACCCTAGTCTTAGAGTTTGATTAGAGCAGGTGTAGGTAGATGAAGAATAGCTTGGACTATCTGCATATGATATCTTTTTGCTAGCATGGTGGTACTAACAAAAAATAATTACAGAATGGACTTGGACTGACAGATTGGGCTTGGAGAAAAAAAGTATGATTATCCTTGATATCTACCTCAAGAGTCTTTAGCTTGTAGTTACAAATCATCAAAGAAAAAAAGTTCAGTCCACCTTGGTTTTCAAGGTTTAAAGCTCGGAGACCATGATGGAAGGCAAAGCTCTTAGAAACTTAAGATTCATATCTTCATCCTCTGGCTTGCCTTCTTGAGGTTGGTTAAGCTGACTTACAATCTTTTGCATCATGTCATACCTTTGTGTAATCCCTTCTGACTTTAACTAAGTCTGAAACTCTAAAAATTCTTTGCTTCAGCATAGACTTTTTCATCTTCTTGGAATTCGGTATTTCCACAACTAGCTTTGACTGCATTCCATATATCCTTTGCATCATCCATATAAATGGAAATCAGCCACATGATCATCAGGAATAGACTGAAGCAAGGTAGTTCTTGCCTTTGATTCCCTCTGAACAGCAATGTGTTCATCTGCAGTCGTTGGGGGAAGAATAATGACCCTTCCATCACGATCTCTTCCAGTCCTTTTCAAGCTGTTGCCATTTTGAATCACCCTCTAGGATATTAATAATTCATTGTTTGTGATCCAGTATTCCATTTTCATAGCCCACCAGACCCTCATACTCATCCTTCTTTAATAAGGAAACTTTGCATTGCCCCACCACTCCCACCCCTAATTACCCTCCCTTTTGTTTATTTCCCAGCCTTAGTCAGTATATGATTTTGAGGTTGAAAGTTTTGTTGTTGTATTGAGCAATAGTGGCTTCACTATGGAACACTAGCTTCAATCGCTTTCATTTGTCAGGTTTCTGCCATATTTTAAGAGGTGTAAGAGAGTAGGGGCTGTTTGGTGTTGGTGGAGGGTTTAATGAGTATCTCTTAGATCTGTGAGGAATAGTCTTCTTATGAGAGAGACTGTCTCAACAAGCTCTGATACCACTTGTTGTAGAGATCCCGAAGCTCGAGTATAGAATCTTTACTTGCCTGTTCATGATGGATGGTAAATAGCCGCTGTTGTAATCAGAAACCTAAACACAAGCGAGGACTCTTGCATTGTAGTGAGAGAAGCTTAATGTTCTGTACGCCGGGGAATATAGACAGACGCAATTAATGATGAGAAGAACAAGATGGTTATGAAAAAAACTAAATGAGATTCCTGTTCTATCGATTGTCTGATCTAATGACACAAGCCGAGAATTGGGTTTTCTAGTGCTCTCTTTCCCGTGAAGCCGTGGGAGGAGTCTTTTTGTTAGGTGGTGAACCTCTGGATCTGGCGAGTTCTATATAAAAACACTGCTAGAGAATATTATGCTGACTCTTCCTAATTTAGCTCATGCATATCCTCATCTCTAACTAACTAAAACCTTATCCAGAGAAATAACCTGTATTGGACTCTACTCCAGGACGAAGTACTCTACCGTATGAACTAGACTTAGCCTAATAGTGTGACTAACTGTGCATAATAAACTTACTTCCCAGGACACTACATACCTGCCAATAAGAAATACTACATCTACCAGTAGGGAACTACATAACTTCAAGAGTGGAAACTAAGTATTACAATTTAATTCCCTATAGACAGCTTCAAGGCCTGTTATAATGTTTGCAGTCAGTGCTAGAGTTCAAGAAATCAAGTCCACTCCTACTACTTCCAATTTGGTAAGCAGTAATTACAAAGATTTTTCATGTATCTTAAATGGGCCAACTTAAGTTGGCTTATGGTACCCTAGAGAGACACCTTTTGTGCCTTGAAGGCTTATAGTGCAGTGTTATGCTTTGGGGCAAAACAAGTGTGGTAGGAAATCCACTAGATCTGGGTGGATATTAATTTCTGGGTAGGGAGGTTGTTCTATGTGCTAATGCTAAGAAGCAAACACTTGTTCGCGTTGCTCTTCCACTAAGCTGAGTATAGGATGTGCTAGCGAACTGTTGTGGTTAAGGTACTCAGAGAGATTCAAATCAGTTGTTGATTTATGGGTATAACTTTATGAATACCAATAATATTTTTTATTGATATACTCTATATGTACCATTTTCATAGTTAAAAAATCCTAGTTTTTCGCACCAACGGAACTAAGCACATAGAAATTTAGGCACCATTTGTCATAGAGATGCTAATGGAAAACGACACCTATTCAAAGTGCTTTAAAATACATATTGATTGATAATGTGGTCTGATTTGTTAAACCCAGGCATTTGATTGACCTAGTTTACTCATGTTGTGTGTTAACATATGAGGGATAGCTGAATGCCTGTGAAGATACTATGATTGAGGGGAGGATTTGAGTCCAATGGGAGGACTGTTGTTGTAAAATTTTCTAAAAAGTTGGTTTTTTATTTTTTTATTTTTACCACTTAGTTTTTCTTGCTACACTATGTTTTTCTCCTAGGTGGTGTTGTATTTTTCTACTGGTAGGTTTTGTTCCTTTTGTCGTTGTCGTAATTAGTTCTTCGTGATTCGTTAACTTTTTTCCTCTTCATTTTATTGTATATGTTTTGTGTGTATTGGCCTCACCTTTTGCAGACTAATGGTTCAAGAGGGTGGATTAGTGAATTTTTCTAGTGTTCTACATGGACCAGGTGGCCTTATTTTGATGAAAAAAGAGTTCAAACTGGTAGTTTAGTGTTCCCTCTGGTGTTACCATAGTTTTCCTACTGGTATGTTTCTATTTTTCCTACTGGGTTGAGCCACTTGTTGCTTACTGGTAATGTGTTAAGTTTGTTCTTCTGGTCTTGACTTGTTTATGATTGGTTATGTTCGTCGTGCTGGATAGATTTAAGATTGGATCGTTTTATCTTCATTGAAAGTTACCGTTCTGATATTTTTGGCAATGTTCGTCAAAAGGGTTTTCCAATTTAAATGGTTATGTAACTATTTTTCTCACATTATGTTTGAACACAGTCTATATGTGTTTTCTAGAAAACCCTGTAATTTCCAAACGTTCCAATAGAAAATTGAGACGCATCTACTCCTATATCCGCAATTAGATTCCCTAGTCAGTGCTTGTACCTCGCAGTTGATGTCCAACTTCTCTATAGTTGCGGGATCAAACACCAGCCCACAAAATTCTAACCCTATTTTAAAATTAGTCAATAAGCCGCACTAAGGATACGAGACAACTCACAACAAAGTTGCGGTTCTTTGCAAAACCACAAGAAGTGATGTATTATCATTCAAGATTGTCTTGACTTCTTGAGGGTTCTCACATAGGTATGCTTCTCACAAATAGACCTCCATCATCTTTAGAGAGATCTCGTATGTCAAACAATTCTGGGTCTACGGCTGTTCACTCAGTTCTACTATGAATATCTTAGCGGTCCTCCAGCTATCCTAGATACCATTTCATGAGACTCCAATTAAGACTGTCGCATGTTACTGAGGACTCAGTAAAGAAGTCCTACTTTGTAGAATTAGGCTGATGATTGGTGGTATTGATGATTTACCTCTCATTGCGAAAATCTATGTTGGATGTATAGTTGGGTATGTCACTGAAGCAATGTTAAACTCTCTTATTACCTCTTTAAGATACAAGTTTTCCCCATCAACATGGTAGTTTTGGTCCCACACCATTGTTGACTGTCTCAGTACCGAAGATCTTAGGTAGTTGGATCAATTTGGTTAGCTTGCGTCTTGTGTGCTGCATATTTTCGTTATGTGTGCTGCATGGTGAGATAAGAGTTAACTGGTGTCTAGTAGCATTTTTTAAAGGAGTGATGGTAGTAACATAGGAAATGCATAAAAAGTTCTTTAATGATTCATCCTAGATTTGCAGGCCAAACCATTATTGGGTATAGAAATAGTATTACAAGACAGTACCATGTGTTTAAGCGTCGTAGTAGAACTTTTTGCTAATATTGAAAATGTGTCAGTCGCTCTTGGTTGAGCGGCAAACCTATGCACTTTTAGCTGATATGCTTCCCAAGATAAGAAGGTAATGGTGCAGGTGGTAGACTGCAACAAGCTTGACTCCCAAAGCGACCACCATACCTGAATACCTATTCCTGAGCATATGTCCTGAGCCTGACCAAACCTCAAGGCCCAATGTGTCTTTACACCCCCAGACCAACATAACTTTTGAGACCCTCATTGCTCTGGATCTTTGAGCACAAATGCGTTCTAAGAGAAGAGGGTTTTCAAACCTCAAAATATAGCTTCTTCTCACGTAGTCCAGTTGAGAGAATGATTGATGACCTTTCAAATTCGCCACCAATGTGAAGATAAACCTTTAGGAGGCTCTTTTCATGCATCTCACCAATGTCCATCTAAGCTGCCCAAGCTGCAGGTCATACTCAGGAGTGCAGAGGACCTTTATTACACTAATCTGTTGGGTCCTTTGTAGATTTCTACTTTTGTGCAGAAGGTAAATTCGTTAGAAGTAACTAGAAAGACTCCAGGACACCAGAAGCTATTTAAGGATGTGGTGAGAAAAGTTGGCTCTCTCAGAAAGTCAATGCAATGGAGGTAAAACTCAAGACCAAGAAAAGGAAGGTGGATATGAGTGATTCTGGACCAAGAAGAGAGAGAGAGTGACAGTGACATAAGATAGTGGATTTGATGCTCTACTTACATTGGCATACATGCAGCTGTGATTGGTTGATTTTAGAATTATTCCTCCTGGTGGATTCTGTCTGGTCCCATAATTCCTACTGAAATGGTTCCTACCTGTGTGTTGCTCTCTTCTGATAGGAGTGTCTCAATAGACGAAGAAATAATCTCCTTAATGGTGGAAGAAGACATTACTGTCAAAGAAAGGACACTAAAGCAGATGGAAGATGATAGACTTGGTGAGGAGGCTGCAAAGAGGTTACATGATGAAGAACAAGCTCAAGTGGAGACAGACAATGAGCTAGCGTGTTGAAAATAAGAGACAATAGGAAGTTCTTACTTCGCCATGTCTTATACTGAGGCTGATTGGGATAACAATCATTGGTTCAGTTTGAAGCTATTGCATCGTCTCTTTTCAAGGACTACTGTTGTGTGTATGATGTGACTTGAAGACTCCCCAGTCAGGATGGCTGCTTTGATCAAGACGGAAGAACAAGCTCTTGCTGGAAAGTTGTGCTAAGGAAATGATGGATTAAGGCCAATGACTCATGTACAACAAAGAGACCTGTAATGAGACAATTGTCAAGAACAAAGTATGTGGCTCGTACTCTACTAGAGGTACTGAGGCTAAGGTGGAAAGTTTCACAAAGTGAATAGCGACAAATTGACGAGAGGAGTTTGAAAAAGATTCAAAGGCTCTTAGCTAACTCTCAGGTTTAAGCCTTTAGCAGGACTTTGTAGCGGATAGGTCCTCGAGTTAGAAGAACCTTCCTCCAAGCGGGGGGAAGCAATAAGTCTACTGAGAGAGCCCCCATTTATTTGTGCCGTGATGATTTCGCGCAAACACAGTTATTTTTTCACCCCAAATCTGTCTGGCACAAGAAGAGGAAGTCGTATTTTTTCTTGGCAGGCAATGTTAAGTAAGCCAAATCTATACTGTAAGGAATTGGATGTTAGATGCAGATGATAAGATGATTCATCAATGGTGTTTTTGATGAGGACTCTGACAGATGAGGGGCTCCTATTCTTTGGACTGCTCTTGCTGGTTGGGAGTGTGATCTCTACTCCGTCTGGGAGAAATGTGCTCTTTTACAGGTCTGGATAGTCTACCATATATTTTAACCTCTCTAAGGAGATCCTTTTATATGCGTGGCTGCGCGAAGATAAATCCTTATCATCTCATATTCTAGTATCCTTTATGTCATAGTATTACGGATAGAAGGATCTATTGAAGTTGCAGTTACGTACCCGTATCCCCCAATAGGTGTGGTAACCTTTGCCCCCAAAGGAGGAGACGATGGAGATGATGTTTTTCCCTTGACTTTCTACATTTGGTCTATCTCATATTTTCCTCTGTTATTGGAGTTTTAGTTGAGTTTGATCGTTTATTGTATGAGCTATGGGTGGTTCAAAATACTATAGAGAGAAAGCCATCAGTAGTTATTGTCGCGTGCTGGAGTTGCTGTTATGGGTGATCTTCAGGTCGTTTGATTAGATAATCTCATAGGAATGGTGGGTGTTAAGGTTCTTTTCATTTGGATAGTCATCAGATATGTCTTTGCGGCGTGTAAGAAGTTGGAGTTTTCCTGGTATATAGGGTTTATGTTACTCTTTCCAATGTTCATGTCTTGAAAACTTGTTTATGGAAATGGTGTTGTACGATGTTTGCGGATGTATCTTATCCTCTCTCAGTTGAAGATCATGGATAAGGATGCTAAAGCACCAGTTGGAGATTAACAAGGATGTGTGGGCATTGACATGACTGAGCAATTGATTCGGTTCATCATGAATCAAATTGTTGCTGCCCTAAGTTTATCATGTTTGATCATGGATACTCTGTAAACTCTATTCGTATATATTCAAACTTTTTGATGTGGCCAAACTGTATTTTGGAGATAGAACTTATTTTTTGTGTAGTTTTGTCTTAAATGGTTTTCATTTTTTGTTGTAGTAAACAAGTGTTTGATAAAAGGATTTTGGCAAATGACAAGCTTTGGTAATATGTTCAAATAGTTTTTGACGTTTTGGTGTGCAAAGTTGTTTTGTGTTTCAGGCACACATGGTCCATTCTATTAAAACTATGTTCAGGGTTTGGTGTTGGTTAACCACACACACAACATTAATGGTGTTAACTTCACTATGTCTCACAGACAAGGAACAGAGTTTTGATTCACCATGTGGGTACGGCTTCTGTGTGACTCTCAAATCCGTTGATAGCTTTAATAATTTACTGTCAAAACGTTTAGGTTCTTTAACTCTCACCTTCTTGAATATCCATTTCCTGCACAATACAAATGCAAAACATACAAATACGATGTATTTTGGTACGTTTTTAGTCATTTTAAGTCCGTTTTTAATAGAAAATGGTATGTGCACCAGTGGCCATGCATCTCATTGGTCTAACTACCTTGGGGAGCTTATCAGGGAGATGCCTTTGTACTACCCATCTTGGCAGAAGGTCCCGACAGAGCGGAATGCGGCGATCGTAACCAAAATTGGGGTCAGTTATTTCATTATCCTTTTATGTTTATTTCATTATCGTGTTCATTTATTTAATTGTGTATATTTATCTAAATTCGTTTATTTATTTATATCATATAAATAAATAAACAAATTTAGATAAATATATAAATTATATCTCTAACTCTGTCTTTGTTTTGTTGTATATGATTGCAGACCCAGTTTGACTTGACACCTCATATGCAATCCCAGCGCTGGGCAGATATTAATGCGGGCATCCAGCAGCATCTCCAAAAGCTGTACAATACCAACAAGGCTTCTCTCAAGGCAGCGCATTGGGTTATAAACCCCGAGACCGGGACTTATGATGTGGAGACGATCAGACAGGGACGTCCCGAGAGCATTACCCCGGCAGATTGGGATGCCCAGATTGCATTTTGGAATGATCCCAGGAACCAAGCCCGAGCCGCTCAAAATCGCCAAAACCGAGCAAAGAGCACGGTCGTTTGCCGGCAGGGATCCCGATCACTTGCTCGCCTTCGAGATGAGATGGTAATAAACATTATAATTATTTTACATACATATATACATATATATCTGATTATATGCTTTAGTGTGTTGTGATTTGTCGTTTTTAATTTGTTTCATCTTATATACGTGTGTATGTACAGATGGCGAGCTCAGAGACTCGAGAGTACCCGTCGCTCATCGACACCTTCTTCGTGACGCACACCGTTAACGGGGTATTCATACGGGATGAGGACCGAGCTATATACGTAAGTTTTGTTTCAAAACACGCACTTTAATGATTTGTCGAGAAATAATGTAGCAACCCGACTAATAAATAAACTATCTTGTGTTTTTGTCACTACATAGGAGGAGATGGTGAGGCTGCGGGCTCTAGGCTCCAACACCGAGTCGGGTGTGCCCTACACTGATGAAGAGATCAATGCCATGGCTCGAAAGGGCAAGCAGCGGGGGCACCTTCCCGGTGTTGGTAGGGTACTACCGGGACGGGCCAGAGATGTCCTCATTCTGCCCCCTCCGCCCCCGCCTCAATGCACGCACAACTCCGGCGATGTCGAAAAGCTGAAAAAGAAGAACAAGTACCTAACCAAACAGGTGAACTTGATGATGAAGCTTTTTAGAAGTGACGACAAGTTTTCACAGATGCTGACACAGTATGAGTCAACACCTGAGTTCGGTAGCGGGAGTGGCGGGTGCGGGGATGATGAGATAGCCGACGATGAGGACGGCGGCGAGGACGAGGAGGACGAGGAGGATGGCGATAGTTAGAGATGTTATATATTGGTTAGTATGCTATTTTGTTTCTTTACGTTGATCTTGGCGACCTTTATGTAAACATTTGTCTCCCTATCTAGTTGAATATTGATTTGTAACTTGCGGATAATTCAAGGTTTGTGAATAGTAAGCCCCGTTTTGTAGACTATATTGTGTTTATTAGGATTTTGGACGATTTAGCTTTATTAGATCAAATGCGTTGATCCGTTATATTGTATTGTGTTTTGGTACAAGTTGTGATGTATTTGGATAGAGTCTATATTGGTTTATACAGGTTTGATGTTTGGTAGATTTTTTTCCAGAAAAATTTGGAAAATAGCTGCTGTGCAGGCTGCAAAAAAAATTTTGCAGACATATCCCGGGCGACATGTCGCCCGGGAAGGTTAAGAAAAAATTTATAATTAATCCCGGGCGACATGTCGCCCGGGATAAGTGCGAAATTATTTTATTTTTTCTTTTCCCGGGCGACATGTCGCCCGGGATAGTGACGAAATAATTTTTAGTTTCTTTTTTCCCGGGCGACATGTCGCCCGGGATAAGTGAAAAATTATTTTATTTTTTCTTTTCCCGGGCGACATGTCGCCCGGGAAAACGCTATTTTAATTAAATAAGCATTCATCAATACTAATCATTATTTTATAACACCACTTTCCCGGGCGACATGTCGCCCGGGATACGTATCCACCGTGGCACATATTAGTTTGACTGAAAACGTGTGGGTCCCACCAAGTCGCTCGGGAAAGTCCCCCAGGAAAGAATCCCTGGCGAGCTTTTCCCTTCAAATTATCCCGGGCGACATGTCGCCTGGGATGAGTATCCCCAGCGACATGTCGCCCGGGAAAGCGTGGGAATGTCGCTGGGGATAGTGGTAAATGTTGTAGTGTGTGAGGCCCGTGTTTTTAATCGGCGCGGTTGATAATGGACTAGATAAGTTTTACCAGCAGGTGAAAGCACGGAAGTATTTTTTTTTGGGTAAAGGGTTACCCCGGTAAATATATTAACCAAAAAAATTGTTAAGTACAAATGGAATATGGCTGAAATACCACATTAACCTCAAGCTACAGACGGCTTGATAAACAAGTGTTTATGTGAAAGCATGGAAGTATGATTCCTTTACTGGTATTCTCGTAATTTCAATGCTTTCTAAAGATAACCGTTGGATTAAGCTTCAAAAACCTAGGAAGAGTTACGCGAATTTCATTAGGACTATATTGATCACTGCGCATTCAATATGCTTCTATAAAACCGAACCCGAAGCGCCAGGGAAATCTTTATGGGACCACCTCTAGAAAGTTTTCAGGTATATTTAGGTTTTTGATTTTTATTCGTACGAGTTTCTTAATAATTTGGACTAATTTTTTGTTTTACAGCTTGTACGATGTCAGACCTTCAAAGAATGATCTGATAGAGCATAGTAACTTTAATAGAGAAGCTGTAAAGAGGGATGCAACATAAAATGGTTGGAGCAACATTCACATCATCAATTACAGCCTGTAAAGCGATTTTAGAAACTTTACCAATGATTGTCTGGACGTGGAGGCACTTCCACTGGAGATATCGGCAAACCAGAGCAGTTTCTGTGTAAGTACATAATTTCATTCACGTTTTGTCATTTTTAATATCGTTTTCTATATGTTAACCGTCATTTGTTTATATACTTCGCAGGTGGTCATTCTGCCACAGCGAACGCTTATGTGGACAATGTGGGTAACACCGTTGTTGGGAACCATGGACCTTCAGACCAATATGCGTTGACGAAAACACAATGTATACATCGAGCTAGGTTTGGTTCAGAGCAGAATATTACATTGAACACAAAATGTGCGTGTTCATTAGGTTTAAGTTTTGTGTGTCAGACTGACTTGCGTATGCCACAAAACGTCGTTTGGTTGCCCGAACGTGAAACCACTTCCACTAGAAATCCTGGTGACCTTTATATTTTTTGAATATTGGCTTATATATGGCAGCCGTTATGTGTTTGAATATTTTGCAAGTGGCTATTCTGCCACAATAAACGCTGGCGTGCACCATGTAGGTAACGTCGATGTATCTTCTTTGGGTGGTCGGACATCTAATTCTGGTGTCACAGGTTTGTTAGCATAAAAAGAAAAGACAATAAACCGCTTCCCCTTCTCAGCCTTACTTTAAGTCGACCCAGAACTACCAGGTCACTTTACTTATGTTAACAACAAACTACAACTTTAGTGTATTTTCTATACATATAATTTCAGCATCCTATAACTAACTAAAACTATGTATTGCAGCGTGTAATATTTACATCGAAAGCCACCATCTACAAAATCAACATGCTAAGACCTTAAAATTATCAAAAATGCACAACTTGCGGCCAAAAAGTCATTCAGGCTAATCCTCTGCCCAAATGCAAAGATCATGGGCTGCAACCAACGACGTTGTATAGCTAAAAATATTCTCATGTCATACACTTGCTAAATACATAATACCCTAACTACTCAATGAATGCGACTACTGTTTCAAAGCCATTGTTGGAGACGAGGTCTGCAACTACTTTAGTAACCTGTTTTAGCGATCAAGCAAATATTCTAACAACGGACTGTAATGAAGTGCTGGCAGAAATAATTGTGACAACCATGCCTTGAGCAGGTTCGTCAAACCGTAGTGTTGACCTAAATGTATCTGTTGTAATGTATAGTTAGGTGTTTATACGTGTTTATATGTGTTTGTGTGGGATATGTGAGATTGGATAATCAATCCATTGAGCGTGATCGTCTCATTTTGAGCATTGTGATTTGTGTGAAATTTGTGAAATCATTCGTTCACAATTTGGTTACAAGGAAATGATTTCGATGGATTGAAGTGTTTTCGCGAAAATTGTGTAAGTAAATTATAAACTATATACGAATTTTTGTGTAGAAATTTAAAGATAATTAAGGTTTTTATAGTGTTAAATTTAAAGAAATGAATTATAAATGAGAAGGAGAAATTTCATTTTAATAACTTATAGTGAAATAAATTGATTGGGTATTTTAGAGAAAATGTTTTGGTTAATATGTTGATGTTCAGGTATGGATTAAAATGGGAAGTGAGGTCATTTAGGAAAAAATGATTTTTTTTAAAATATGATAGTTTTTTTGAAGACTATCTATTTTTAGAAAGTGAATTTGTGAAAATGAAAAAAGTATTTTTTGGAAATTAATTATTTTTATAAGTCTAATAAATTTTTAAGCAAAAACGTAAGTGCTTAATAAGCTTAGGTTTTTATAAAACCTTAAAGTAAGAAGCAAAATAATAGTAAATAATAAATAAATAAATAAAAGATATTTTTTTATAGATAATAGTAAATAACGATTATAAAGAGTGAAAGGGGAAAGAAAAGAAAAAAAAGATTTTTAAAAAAAAAATGGAAAAAAAAAAAAAACAAACTCTAATTAGAAGTATTATCTATAATTAGTTAGAGGCCTATAAATACAAAATAAATCCCATAACCCTCCTCCCATATTGCTCCGAACCGAATCCAATAGAAAAAAAAAAGAAGAAATTTTTAGGGTGTTAATGTATTTTATAATTCTTTTTTAATTCCTAGTTTTTATTTTACTTCTGTAATCTAAACATGATGGATAGGTTTAATCAAGGAAAATAAATATGTAGAAAAAAATAGTGGATTTAAATTTTCTAGATTATATAGTTTTAAATGATGATTGTTTGATCATTGGTTCAATTGTTTTCGTGATTTAATCATGCTTAGTGGATCTAATCGCCTGAATTAGTTGTTAATTCACTGCAAAAATTAGATATTATTGGTAACGTCATAACTTCAATCATAAATTTATTAAATAAACAATATTAACAACATAGCTTGAGATAACCCAAGAGGCTAATTTCTAGCAAAGTGGGTCTCTTGAGTTTTTTATGGTCGGAAGTGGGGTCAAAGTTCATTTACTAAATCAGTGGTAAAACTGTAACAAATTTTAGTTTTTTTTTGATTTTTCTAAAAATAACTTAGACATCCTATTTAGAGGCTCCTAAATCACGTGGAATTAGTTATAATAATGTGTGTGGACCCTGAATTATTTGCTAAGTAAGGTTATTAAGTTTAAGTGGGTATCTAGAACGTCATACTTTTACGGGTCAGATTCAGCCGAATTCTGGACACTTTTGATTAATGAATTTCTAAAGGGTATTTTGTAAAAGGGTAATACTTTAGGAGAGCTAGGAGAGGTTCATAATACATATATGATAGATGGTGAATTTTGGAGTAGAATTGATGGAATAAGTGTTTAAGTGGCGTTTATGGGCGCGAGTAAAGTGAGAATAAAATAATGCTCTAATCCAAAAATTAAAGTGTAGTCATTGAAGGTATAAATGGCAATAAAAAAGATTTAGAAAAGGTTGAATAAAGTATAGAACTATGGTAGATAGCTTAGATAACCTCATAGATTTAGTGTACATCATATTGGGTTTGAATGCCCCTAATGATGGTAGCTTATTGTGTGCTTAATTGTTTAGATTATCCGTGAAGTGTTGTGAAGCTTTTGTGAAAATCCGTCCGGAACTAAGCATCAGGTGATTTCATACCCTTTTCTTATGTTTTCTAGGGTGAAATTATGCTATGAGTTTAGATGTTATTAGAGTTACTGTGATAATGTGTATTAAACAGCAGTGGGGCAATACGAGGACGATTGTATTGTTATGTTGCAAATGCTAATAAGAATGGATTTGTTGTCTTGAGCGTACCGTCTCAGGCATTGATGGAGAAAATTGGTAGTAGTAGTGTGACCGTCTTCATTGCATGGATTTTATTTTTTTTTTATTTTAATTTTGTTAAGTAATGAGTCGTGACCATACTCATAACTGTGGAGTTATGATAGTGAGGTGAACGCTCAATATTGTACGTTTTGATTTCTGTTTGTGATTATTTGATGCGTATAACGTCTCAATGTATTGATTGATTAGCATTTACTTTATGATAGAATGTTGTATGTCCTGTTTCTTATTTATTTATCACAGTAATAGATATTAAATCTGTTTTGCGTGACTTAAACCTAGGACTCCTCACCAAGCCAATAGTGTTGACGTGTTTTAAGCATTCATTATCAGGTAAGCTTAATGGTGCTAAGATAGAGCGAATGGTAGAAAGACCTAGGATGCTAGGAGTTTTTAAGCTTTCTTTAATAAATGCGTTTGCATGAATTGTTTGGATTATGTTTTTGCATGTCATTTATTGACGAGACCTCTTTCTCATTAATAAAGACACCATTAGGTTTTGGGCATTGTTATAACATTTTGTGTCTTTGTTTTACTTTAGTTTTCATTTTAGTATTCTCTATATAGACACCATGTGTTTGTTAAGAAACTAATCCGTTGTATGCCGTGCGTTTTCCCGCCTTGGCGATTTGAAAATAACGATAAAAATCCTACCCAATCTACACCATCACTCAAGAGTTTAAGAGGTACAACCCATACATTCCAATTCCATTTTGATATTTGAAGCACTGCAAAACGACCCGCCTTCATCCTATACACCGTATTCACACCCACTGCGCTCCCACTACCTGCACCACCCCAAACACAGGTATCCCAGCTACAACTTACAACCACCAGCCTAACTAACATACCAACTGAAACTTCCAAAACAATCATTGAACATGTCGCAGAAAACATACCAGCACAAACTAACAAAACACTTATAGATACATCTAAACCCACCCAACTAATGCTACCAACCCCTACGAGCAATCAACCAGAATCCATGGTAACCAAAACACCAAAATAGACTATACACAACATTTATAACACCACACACTAACAAAACAAAGTAGGTTTTCTTGCAAAAGAAGATGCAACAGACCAAGCGGCCAAAGAGACAATCTATTAGAAAGCACAAATTCGAAAAAAAACAAGTGACGAAAATGAAAGTACCAAAAAGATGAATCAATCAAGACCTTACAAGAATAGGCCTTGCGAGAAGTTGATTGGTACAGAGAACACACAAATAAGTATGAAATTTAATGTACGAAAAGATACAAATATGTCGCAACATTTATTGACAAAAAAGACATAGATATATCTTCATAATCTGACAAGAAAACAATGCATATATTTATTTTAACTTAATGTAAATTTCTCCATTTGAGAAAGGAGTTAAAAGGTTGGAAGCAGGTAATGGTGAGAGGTTCTGTTGCTTATGTCTTTAATCAACACATTGAGGATCAGTCTTTCAGTAAAACAGAGGCTGGAGGTGGCCCCCTATACATGATGTATTCAAATTTATATCTCAGTTTCATATTGGTACTTTCGGATTGTTCACTTATCACATTAGCTGGTTTAGAGCCTATTTTTTATTGCTTAATAGTTATTAGGTCCAACGAGCAAAAGGAATTTATACCTTAGAAAGCAAAGGGTCAAAAGTCCGTACATAGTTTTTAATGCACAAATCTTTTATAATGCGGCAAACACACAAATCACATTTGATATGTAGTGATTTGAAATAACCCTTTCGATTAAAAGACTCTTTATTCAATTGGAGAATATTGTTTATTCGTCAAGTTTAGATTGATACTTTTTGATTGTTCACTTATCAATAGATGTTTTAATTCCTTATGTTTTATGTTAATACGTATATTAGGTCCAACAGTATAATAAATTTATACCTTAGAAAGCAAAGGGTCGAAAGTCCGCACATAGTTTTTTAATGCACAAATCTTTTATAATGCGGCTAACATACTAATCACATTTGATATGTAGTGATTTGAAATAACGTAATGCAAGGAAATAACACTTATTGTACGACAATGGTGAGAGTAGTTGTGACTTGGTGTTCACGACTGACCCGAAATAACTGAAGAAGAAATGAAGTAACCTTACTGTGTGCTCCCGAAGCGGTCATAAGGTTCAATTACTACAGTAGGCCCAAATTAATATACTATCTTTGAAAAACATTTTATAAAGAATGCTTTGAAAGCTTACCATATAGAATCATATTGACCGCTTTAAAGTACATAAATGATTTACCATTATAATAAATTTATTAAACGACATTCATAAAAACAACCCGCTCCATCGCAGCCATGCAACTATAGTATATTAAAAATATATATTAGAATATATATATATATATGAATAGAGAGAGAGAGAGAGAGAGAGTTATGATCAATTTAAGAAGTTTTCTTACAATCAGAAAAGTAAGAATAACAATACCCAACATATTTATGAGATGCACCGACACTTAAATAGATCATCTCTATAATTTTAGATGCATTATAACGCATCAAAATGTGTTTTCTACTATTAATTAATCATATACGTATATTAGATGCATTTCTTATTTCTCTTGTTTTTTGTATTCTCTACATGTGCCAAAATCATAAAAATCAATTTTGCACTATCATACGCATTCAAATTAAACGTTCGAAAATCAAATGTTCATCTAAATTAAAAAAAAATGCATCTAATGCAGCGACTCGTTACATCTCAAATGTTGGTTTTTAGTCACATCTACACCACTTTTCAATTAATTAACATACTCACGATTCCCCTACTATATATAATATATATATATATATATATATATATATATATATAGAAGAGAGAGAGAAGAGAGGAGAGAGAAAGAGATAGAGAAGAGAAGAGAGAAGAAAGGATTATATGAGAAAAAACTTATAAAGAAAATGATAAAATTAATCAACAATCACCACATTTCGATGTACCTTACAAAAATACATCATCTTCCCGTTAAAATTCTCTTCCTATTAAAAATATGTGGCTAGAAACCCCTTTTTAATTTTCTCATTATATTATTTCATCTCACTTGATCCCTTTCCATCTTATATAGTGTAAAACTATATAAATATATATATACTATATAAATATATATATATATATATAATATATCTATAGTATATATCTAATACCTATATATAATAATATATAAATACTAAATCCGGATCGATTGAGAAGAGTTTGAGATTGAGAAGATTGAGAAACAATATATATATATATAAGTATAATAGTATATCATTAAAATATAAAATTATATAAAGTAATAGATATATAAAATACTATAATACCAATTTTATTCTCTTTCACTTTGCTGTTTTTATATGTTCTGGCAATTCTTATCGAACATATTTTTGATCATTTTCTTTCTCATGTGCTTATTCTTTCTTTTTGAGCACTTGCCATACACTTTGTTCTTTATATTTCTTTTTGTATGTTCGTTCAATTCTTTTTTGAACATACACTCACTTGTTTTTTCACATATAGATTTTCTCTCTCGTTTTGTTTGAGTTCCCTCACCAAAAAGTTTTGTGAATTGATACTCTTCTAAGAATAATAAAGAGATGCTTTGATTTTGAAAAATACTCGATTGGAAAAATCAAAAGAAACTCCTTAAAACTATCTAAAATAGATTTGCGAAAGACAACACTTTATTACACCATTACCTAATTTAAGGATAGAAATTATGAGTTTTGCAAGAACCACTTTTTGAAAGAATTCAAAACTTTTTGTGAAACATTTTTGTATCTAAAACAGATGATCACTCGGCCACTGACGTAGCTTCGATCGCTAGCGCGTTTTTCGATAAAATTCATTTGACTCTTAAAATCATTTTTCTGAAAAATATTCCTTTTTTGAAAAACTTTGTGATTTCCTTTACAAATCATGAGCGTTTGAAAATGATCACAAACAAATACAGTCATAATATAATCACATTTTTTCTCTTTTAGTACTTGTCTGTTATTTATATGTTTTCCTCAATTCTTTTCGAACAAAATTTTTGTATCATTTTCTTTCTGCATGTACTCATTCTTGCTTTTGGATACATGCTTATGCTATTATTCTCTTATTACTCTTGTATTTGCCGACGCAATTCTTTTTTGAACATACATTCACTTGCTTTTTCACGCATGGATTTTTTTTCTCTCGTTCTGTTTGAGTTGCCTCACCAAAAAGTTTTGTGAAGTGATACTCTTCCAAGAATAATATAGAGATACTCTTATTTTGAATAATACTCGATTTTGAAAAATCAAGAGATACTCCTTATATTCTTAAATCGATTTGCGAAAGAGCAACACTCTTTAGACCACAAGATTACAATATTAGATAGAAGTATGAGATTTTAGCAAGAACCACATTGGTGAAAGTTTTCAAAAACTTTTTCACCAAATGTTTTTTATCTAAAAAACGGATGTCACTCATCCATAACGAAGCTTTGAATCGCGTGGCGCGTTATTCGATAAAAGCATAATGAGTCAGAAAATTATATTTTCTGAAATCATTTCTTTTGAACAAAAAAACTTTGTTATTTCTGTTACGAACCATGAGCGTTTGAAATGATCACAAACAAAGTACATCAGTATCATCTTTTTCCACAAAATTCATTTATATATCCACATGTGAAGCAACATTTTATCATATAATCACATTAAATGTGAAATATAGCTTAATAGTGTAAATTATTCTGATATTTATTGACCTTGAATTTCACTAAACGAAAAAAGGCTTAACAAACCGATCGAATAACCGATTCAACTTAAATCGCTAACGCAAGTAACATATTAGAAAACACAATACTTTAACTACATTTATCATTCCACACAAAACACATAAAACAAGTTGGCTTGATTATCTCTTATGATTATTTATCCGGTAATCTCTTTAAGCATTTAAGCCCGTTTTGTCATTGGTTACACATATATACACTTTAAGCCCAAATTTAATTAGAGTCTATTTATTTTGAAGCCCACTAAGTATTGTCCATTTCATTTAAGTGACCCAAAATCAATCTACCCATCATACAATAAAAGTCCATTAAAGGCCCAAAATACATCCCTATAGTCAAAATTTTGTTCAAATGAGGTTTTTCCCTGTTCCTTGTTATGTTCGAAGGATACTCAAAACAACATCCAAACCACAAACAAGGTTTATGATTTTTAAATTACAACGAATTCAAGCGAGCACAAATTAAACAAAGTTTCACGAAAATATTGGCAATCGAGGTTTCCAAACTAACTAACTTGTAAAATACATGAAGCTCTAATTGAACTTTCAAAATTTCCCATTTAGTTTGTAAGAAAGAGCTAATGCCATAATATCCTAAAAATCCATTCGATTGATTAAACACAAGGATAATTATCCACTTATACACAACCAATCAATCATCAAACACTCAATTGAGATTTTGTTCCCCTTTTTGAATCGAACGAAACAAACAGCCCTTAATCAAATGAGTTTTGACTCAATCACTTCTAAATTCACTAATTGCTTATCAATCTAACTCACAAACACACAAATGAATTATCATTAATTCATAAAACTCAAAACCCATAAACCTCATTTGTGAAAATTATTAAATTAGAAAAATGATCCTCAAATTAAAATGGAAATTAGAAAGGATGTTATGAGTAAGCTTACTTCCAATGATTTGGTGTTAGAAATGAACTGACTTGTATTGAAATTTAAAACCTCAAATGACGTGGAAAGAGTTTTGTGATCTTCCCTCTTTCTTTTGTGCGTGCGATACCAAACCCCCAAACAACCCCTTTATTTTGTGGAATAAATAGGTATAGTAGTAGTGTATTTTTGTTTGACCTTTTAGACTAGAAGCATTTCCATTTATATTGACAAAAACTAGCTCCCATTAACTTGTTTTTGTTTCTTGGAATAAAAAAATTTGACAAAAAAGCTCCCACTCGTAGTTTATCCCTTAAACCATTTAGCTTTGATCATTTTATAGCATTTTCAAAATCATATAAATCACGAAAAAATTTATAACTCCCCCTCGAATAAATATTCATGTAAAACTTAATTACTTTTTAAGTAAAAATTTTATTCGAGAGTTCATTATTTTTCTTTTCTTTTTAGCTTTTGTAATTTTTCGAAGACGATGATAACAAAAATTTCTTTGTTTTTGAAATTGTAAAATGTCACAAACATATGTTATTAGCCATACGAAACATTTTATCTTATTAATAACTCGCCCACTTAATCATGATTCCGTCCCTTTATTCTTTCAAAGTTTATAAAGAAAATACGGATCATAAATCTGACGATTCAGATAAGACATAATGTTTGTTATAAATATCTAAGTTTTTTGTATTTTTACGTTTTTTCATATATTTTTTATTTTGTTTTTATATTTTTGAAAAATTTAAGAAAATATCAAAGTAAACTTTTTTGTATTAATTTTCCTCTTCTATTTTTAAAAATTTGTAGTTAATTCTTTTTGAATTTAATTACAAGTTTTTGAAGTAGATCTTATGAAGAAAATAATTTAGCGAATTACCAACTGAATAATCATACCTCTTCGACCAAATCGGTGTACTACGTACTCATACCATTCCTTAGGAAGTCTTTCAGTAAATAGATCCGCAAATTGTATTCCGTCCTAACAAAATAATTTTCCACATTACCTTTCTCAACGGTTCTTGATAAATTGATACCCGGATATTAATATGCTTAGATTGGAGAATGGTAGTAGTTCGTTCAATCAGAATAGCTTATCGCGCTTTAGTATCAAATAGCATTAGTAACTTGTTATATCTGAACCCATAATCCTCAATTGCGTTCTCAACCATATCACTTGAGCACAGCAACAAATAGATGACCCTACTCGGCCTCAGCTTTTGGACATCTCGTTGCAAATCCATCTATTATCGATTGACCAACAACCATGTGTTATATCTCCCAAAAATTAAACTGCCGCTTGAAGTACTATTTAGGACCATCATCTTACAACATGTATGTTCCGCAACGAATATAGCCAATTAGTTAAATACAAGTCTTTGGATACCATAGGACCCGCTGTAGAAAAGTTTGTCTCATGTACTTCAAAAGATCCATGACCTCTTGAGGTGCTTGACCGTTGGAGGTCCTTGAGCTTATAACGAGCACACAACAAAGTAGCAAAAGTAATGGGATGATCGACTTGTTGTTTAGATACATACCCCCCCTATCATAATATGATATTTCGTTAGATCATTGGGTGCCTGTAAATCAACATCAACTCTGAAGTACCATTGGATAACCTATTATATCACATTTTTCGATCCCGTGTTTTTTAAAATTTCTAAATTTTAACTTGGATTGACTGATAAAGATATCCATGCGTTGATTGATGAAGTCTTAAGTCCGAGAAATACATCAATTCACCTACAAAATGACATGTTTGACATTTTCTTTCATAAGTTTATGATAAAACCCCCGATTTAGAAAAGTACTAATATAGGTATATCAAAAATAATGTCATCAACATATAGTTGAACAAGTAATATGTCATCCCCATATCATTTTGTAAATAAAGTTGGATCCACGGTACCTTTAGTGAAGTGATTTTGAATTATGAAAGATGAACGTTATCATACCTCTCATGGCAGTCTTGTTTTGAGTCATATGAGCTTATCTTGAGCTTTAAGATGGTTTAGAAAGTCTGGGTCTACAAAGCCATCTGGTTGACTGATATAAACTTCTTCTTTTAATTGACCATTAAGAAATGCAGTTTTGACGTCCATTTGATAGATGGTAAAGTTATTTATAGGAACATTAACAACGAAACAAGACCTAACAAGTCATACATTCAGACCACCTTAGCAAAATGATTCTTCAAAATCAATGCTTCTTTCCTGTCAGTAACCTTTAGCAACGAGTCTTGATTTTTTTAATCACAACATTTTCTGCATCGGTCTTGTTTTTCCATAGCCATTTAACCGCGATAATATTCCTTCTGACGGGTCTCTCGACTAATTCCCAACCATTTAATCTCTAAAACTGATGCAGTTCATCTTGCATAGACTCAATCTAGCTATGATCCATCATTATCTCTTTGATATTCTTTTGCTTAGTAGTACTCACAGTGAGTGCGTACATACATATTTTGGGCATCATTGCGAAGTTTACTTGTGTATTCATAACTTATTTTGGCTCCGGTCACCAATCACTTGTTCTAAGGGATGTGCTTGCGTCTACTTATCAGTTGAGCGGTGCGTTTGATGAAATTCATGCATATTTGATGGATCCATATTGGTAGAAGATGAATCAGCTTCTTTAGTTGCATGAGTACCAAATGGATTAAAGAACATGTTTCCGTCAAGTTCTGCAGTATCTTCTTAGAGTGGCTGTATCATCAATCATATCCTATTGACTAAGATAGGTTCTTCAGAAGAGGATCCATCTGAGGATCTTCATTTGTTATCAACACTGATCAACGACGATGAAGGTGTGTCTAGATTTTTTGAAGTATTAGGTGCAGCGAAATTAGTGGACACTTCTTCATTTCTCCCCGCATAGTATTCATCATAAAGAGGACCAAACAAATCATCCAAATTAGCTTTCACCGGTTTCTGAGATGATCCTTCGATGAATGCATTGAAAATTTGAGCATGTACCAAGTACGGGTCCTAAAGATTGTTGCATTTAGAAGTTCATTGTTGTTAGTTCATTAAATTATGACGTGGATGGAGTTTCCATTAATATTGCGTATTCCTGCGGTGTAAATGTGCAATCCCTAGAAGCTTTGGAATAGCCAATAAAAAAACCAATGTCAGACCTTTGGTTCATCATCTTTTCCAAGATCGTCACGGTCATTTGAAGGATTAAAAACGATCCCAAATACATGGAAGTATAAACATTGTGGTTTCCTAATCTTAATGTAGAAGTACGAAGTCTTGTTAAACTAGTAATGCACTAGTGAACGATTTTGAGTAAAACATGCAGTAATAACTGCTTCGGCCCATAAGTATTCCGGTGCTTTGGAGAAAATCAGCATAGTTCTTGCAGCTTCCACTAGTGTTCGATTTCTTCTTTCAACAACACCATTCTGCTGTGGAGTTCTTGCAATTGAAAATTGTTGAGTAATGCCGAGTTTTGCATAATGATACTTCAGCCTTGTCATTCTTAAACTCAGTCCATTATCATTATCTGTATAAGATTCGGACAAAGCACGAAATAAACATGAATCTGATTGATGAAATTGATTATCATATCATAGCCTCATCTATTTGTAACAAAAAAAAACACCCACAGTATAGCGAGAGAAATCATCACAATCAAGCATGAAATACTATTATTCCATTTATACTTCAACCCTCATCAGCCTGCATAAATCCATATGTAGTAAATCCAATCTAGTATTCGTGCTTGGAACTGGTTTAGATTTAAAAGTTTCCCGTTTACTCTTCCCTTGCTCACAGGCTGAGCATAAGTGATCTTTATCATACTTGAACTTTGGAAGTCCTTCCACTAAGTCATCTTTGGTGAGTTGGTTGATAGTGCCAAAGTTCAGATGTGAGAGACGACGATGCCATAACCATGATTTTGTCGAGGTTGCCTTGGACATGAGACACACGGGAGATGAAGCAACCATATCAGAAATGGAGATGGTGTAAAGATTAAAATCACATGAACCGGTTAACAAATCATCACCCTCCAAATTCCGAATAAAGCAAGTGTCAGATCGAAATGCTACTTCAAGATCACCGTCACAAAATTGTCCAACCAAGACCAGATTGTGTCCTAGACCTTTGACATAATAAATGTGACAAATTTTTAGATTCCCGTGTTCATAATCTCCATAGCTAGTGATTGCTACAAAGTGGTCGTTTCCAAAGCGGACTATGCCCATGAACTTCTCAATGATGTTTTTCAGCAGTTTAAGATTGCCAGTCATGTACTTGGAACACCCACTATCAACAATCTAAATGACTAGCTGGATCACCTGCACCACATAAAGACAATAAGGATGGAGAAGTTGACAGTTTGGCTACCCACTTTTGAATGGGAACTGGTGTCTTAGAGTTAGAAACAACACTAGTACTACTCTTAGATTCATGCTGACTCATTTTAGCAGTTTTGCTTTTGGGTGACCAATTAAAGTCTGGTTGTTTTTCAAACCACTTTTGCCATTTATACTTGTTCTTCTAGCTTGTTTCCCTAACTTTAGGAGTTTACTTTTAACAGCACTATATGACAAGTGTGGGCACTTACGGGCATAGTAGTCAAGACTAAACATAGAATCTCGCAACTTAAACCCCTTTGGTTTATTTTGGGATAGGTGCCTAAACTTCTAGATTTTCCGCTTTATGGGGATTGAAACAAGGCTCTATTCTTTCAGCTCACAGTTAAAGAAATTTTAGCAACAACGCATATTAAATGATGTAGAGTAAAACATATCAAACCACGAAAACACATAACACATCATTACAAGCATTCAGTGTTTACATCTTTAGCATTTAATACATTTGTCTTGGTTTTTAAAACATTCGAAGTTGACGTAACATTTTTATTCGAAACAATCCTAAAATGACTTTCTTCTCTCTTTAAATTTTTAGTTGCTTTTATCTATGATAGCTATGCAAGACTCGCTTTTTCTAAATTATCGCTCTTAATGTCGGTCTGCTAACACTATAAACTTCACTACTCTTGTGACATGCAACATCTCATTAGTTTCCTTACTAGCTTGTGATGTTTCTGTTGTTTTCACCCTATACATTCCACGCGTAATAAATTTGTGTTACTTTTTGTTTTTTCAATTTTAGGTGAAGAATCTAAAGTGACTGGTTTTGACACATCTTGTTTGACATCAATCTTAGGAACAAACTTAGACTTTAAATCTCTGTTTTTTGTTAAGTGGTTAACACATAAAAAGTTTCCCTAAGACTGAAGATGTATCAAACTTAGTATTCACATTCTTTTATATCTCAGCAGATTTTAACTTAGCTTTAAGCTCGGAGATTGTTATCAAAACATCATGATTTGTAGAACGCACATCACCATAAGCATAAGTCTTTTGATTAACATTATTAATTAATTCATTAACTTCCTTTTGATGTTGAGTCCGTGTCATTTTAATTGAGTTGAAAAGCTTTTGATACTCAAGTTTTATGTTTTCTTATTCTTTTATTAAAGACTTAACTTAAAAATACAATGGCACGTTCTCATCATCAAGCTTTTCACTTTAGACTTCCAAGAATAATCAAAAGCATTTCTCATATTTTGGTGTTGCAATTATAGAACCTAAACTAGTTGCTATTCCCCGGTAGCGGCGCCAAAAACTTTTGATGAGGTTGTAAACTTCACTTCAAGTTTTACAACTCCCTAGGCAGGGTACCTAACCGTTGTAGTGTAGTATAGGCAAGACACGGGGGTTGTTATCGTTCTCTAGGGGAATAGGCGTCAGTAAAGGTCCTAATTGAATGTAGCTAAGAACTAGAGGTTGAGAGAAGATTATTTTTGTGTTTTTATATTTTATGAAAGCAAGTAAAATCTCGGGTTTTGAAGGTGGTTTGTTTTAAACTACTAATTAAAACTAAATTAAACTAACTAAGATTAGGGGAATTCGTATGATGAGAGAATAGTGTTTACTTAATCATGTATGATCCTTGGTAGCTTCTCCTAACTCTATTGCCTTGTCACACTTGTGATGTATATGTAGGTACTATTCTAATGCATGGCGAATTACACGAAAACGCCGTCTACGAAATAACTAACTAGAGCAACGCACAAGTAAGGTAGTATGACGACTATTACAAGGCCCCTAGTCTAGATAAACGCGTTTGTATTAATACCTAAAGGGGATCATCCACACACGGGTAAGGTAGTATGAAGACTATTACCGGTGGAATCCTTTCTACGCAATCATGTCTCCTTAGATCTTACAATAAGGGACTAAACATGCACACACATCAACAAGAGGCAACAAAGTTAAGATCTACATACCAATTCACATACAATCATAAGCAGACACTTAAAAGATGTAGCCTAGCATGTTCAAGATAGAAGAAGCACAATTATATATCAAACAATAAGACATATTGAAATATAAGAGATAAAAGAACTTTACTATGATGAATCAAGCAATTAGGGATAGTATAGAAGGGTTGGGAAACCCTAAAATACTCCTAAAATCTGGTACAACGCGTTCTCCCACAAACTAAACCCTAATTTCTTCTATCAAAAGTGTATATGTATAACGTAAAATTAAGTTTGTATATATAGAATTCAGGACGCGATGGCGTCGCTATTTTCCAGATGCTGTCGTCAAGCTAGGGTTTCTTTAGGTCTTCAAACATGACGGCTGATCCAGACGTTGTCTCCATGATTCAGACGGCGTCCCACTTGAGTCCAAACGCGGTCAGGATTATCCAAACTGCGTCTCCAGAGTCTGGTCTTGAATCTTTCATCATTCTTCACACCCGTTAGCTACCATGTCCGGTTTCTTCCCAAATTGAGTCCAAATCACTCGTATTTCTACCAAATGTCTTCAAAATGCTAAAAATGCAAAAAGAAACGATTAAGCACATATTTAAGACATTTTTGCATGATTATAAACGTAAAATGACCCCAAAAAAGTGTACAAAATTACACCTCATCATTGACTTTGACACCTTTGAAAATCATGTTCAAGAATTACAACTCATTTTAACAAATTTGCTTGGACATCCTTAGAATCTTGTGAAATTTTCTCAATTTCATCTCTTAACTTTTGATTTTCAATTTGTTCAGTAGAAAATAACACACAGTTCCTAATCTCAGTAGTCAAGGATGCTTCCAAAAGTCGATCAATTTCTTTTTGCAAAATCTAATTTTTTGTTCCTTTTTCCTTTTAGCAACTTCACTTTCCATTGACTTAAAGATATTTAACATTTCTTTTACTTCTTTTGTAAACTCCTTTTTAAGTTCTTCAGCTAATTCCCGTATTGGTTGAACAGCCAGTCCCACCTCATTATGAAGTACAAATCTTAATTTTTCATTAGGTTCTATACAACCACGCAGATGTTCAGGAAATGCAGCTTTTTGTTTAATCAAATTTTCCAAACCTTTGATTTGAGTTTCAAGAGTTTTAATATTTCTCCATAATCTAACAGATTTTAGCATTTCCCGAAGAGGTGGTTTTGGTGTAGGAGTTACATTATAAGTAGAAGCTTTTGAAAAATATCTCTGTTCATCAGAAGGTGCTTTTTTAGGAATGAAAGTTTTATAAAGTTGATTTATCTTTATATAATTAGTTGCAATCATTTTGCCTTTCATTTTCTTTCGACTTTCTTCCGCTTCCTCAAGCGTTTCTTTAGTGGCATACATATTGATTTGTACTGTATCATCTTTCAAACTATGAGCATTATACAATTTAGGTTGACGCTTATTGGTTTTCTTAAGACGATTCAGATTTTGATAGCCTAACCAAGTTTTGAAATTTGGATCATAAAATGAATTTGGTATAGTACCAAGCAAGTGAATTGTTTGTACCGAATGAGACATTTTAAAAACAACCATTTCATGATCTTTGAGTTTTTCTTCCAAGTTTAAAATATCATCAAGATATTTATTATCTTTGACTTTAAAATCTTGTTTCACATAATCTCTTTCGTTTTAAAATTGTAACATGCATTTTTCGCTTTGATGATTTCACCTTTTAATTTAGTTTTTTCTTTTTCAAGAGCTTTAATTTTTTGTTTTTCAACAAGAAATTGTTTTTTGAGTTTTTTGTGTTCTTCTTGAATTTTTACATTTACGAATGGTTTGCCCCCAAAATCCAGAATTTGTTTTTTACACGTCTTAAGTTCCTTGGCTATCAACGCACATTTCGCTTTTATTTCCCTATTATCCATGCGTTGTTTTTCAGCCTCAGTTTGTACATTTTGAATCAATGATTCAAAATCGACAAACTTTGATCATGAGCATATGTCAATTTAATAGTGCTCAACTTTGCATGTTTACAATTTTTTTATCATTATTCTTAAGAAATCCATTGATCATATCGATTTGAGAATCATGTACCTCGTTGATAACATCATAATCCTATTTTGGTTCTGCATCGGAATCATTGACTATAGGTTGAAGACGATCCATCATGATAACCGAAGCATTAATCTCTTCCAAATGATCATCTCCAATAGCACTTGTAAGCATGAAGTCATTTTCTTCATCATCAAGATGTACTCCAGCTTCGTATTTGGCAGCTAACCGCATCTACTCACGAAAATACTTTACATCTCGAACTCTAGGTTTTGAACAATCTCTGGTGTAATGGCCTCTCTCATTACAGTTGTAGCACTAAACAGTTGTTGCTTTCCTAGCATTTGCAGTAGTGGTTTGATTTTCCTAGCATTTGCAAGTCAGGTCAAAGGAGGTGTGCAGGGGGAGGGGGGGGGGGTTGCAAAGCAGTGTCGATTTTTCGCAATAGTTGGCTGACAATTCATTCCCAACTGCACTTCCTTATTCACTATCAAACCTCTTCCTTGATTTCCCATTCCTTCTATTAAACCCCCAGTATAAATAACCCTAAACTTTTTTTCCCTAAATTATCCACCCTAGAATCTTGTACAAAGTGCATGAATTCTTCTTGTGTTTAAAATGGTGCAAAGCCAATAGATTGGTATATGTCTACTCCTCAAAGATTCCTTTGCACAGTGTCAGTTTTCGCAATAGTTGGCTGGACAATGTCATTCCCAGCAGCACTTCCTTGATTCACATCATACCTTCCTTGATTTCCAGCATTCCTTCTATTACCCCCAGTATACCCTAAACTTTTTCCCTAAATATCCACCCTAGCATCTTGTACATATGCATGATTTCTTGTGTTTAAAATGGTGCAAAGACAGTTGTTGGTTGGAGTAGAAAAATGTTTAGTAATGGTACGGGCCAAGAGCATCATGGCAGTTGAAAGTGTGTCTTCTCGAGCAGCTAAAATCTCTCCCTGATAGTCATCATCATGATCTAGTACTGAGGGAGGATGTGTGACATAGTATTGCTGTGTAGAACTAGAAGCAGAAGGTTTGGTATAAGAATTAGCAACGAGTGCAAGATGATCGTGATTCCTAGCTGCTCGTTTAGCTCTGGAAGCTTTGACATATGGTTCATTCTGAGTCAAGTAAGCAAACAACACATCATATTCAATGTTTGCCAGTTTGTGTTGTTGACGAGTTCTAGTGGCATATTTGCTCCACTCAGGTTGCAAAGAATTGAGGAATTTGGTATTGATGACAATCTTATCTTGTTGATTAAGTTTATGTCCATGTAATTAATGAGAGTGCAAAATCGGATGTACACGGACTCAAGTCACTCTTCAGCTTCAGCAGAAAACTTATCAAATTCATTCATAAGCCTTGATTGTCTTTCTTGCTTGCTCAATTCAGGTTGCATTAAACTCTGAACACGTTTCCACATTTGTTGTGCAGTTGAACATGAATCAACAAAATTTTAGATGTCGTTTGGCATGCCAAGTAGAATCCAATTCATAGCATCAATGTCAGCCTCATAGTTCAATTTATCTTCATCTGTAAGATCTGAATATGTCTATGGTCTTAGTACCGGTGTATGTGTTGTACTATTTGATGTGGGTACCATTCCCAGTTTAAACGGACCATATTCAGTTGAATGTTTTATCCTTATTCCCTGACCTTTCTTCCGATCAATGTATCTTATAAATCGATTTGCCCATAGCACATAGCTTCCCTTTTCTAACATTGGTGGTCTAGTATCTGAACCGGCATCAGCAAGTGTTTGTTGATGTAAACTAGCCATATTCTCTCTTAAGTAAGTAAATAATGCTAAGCGGATCGTTTTAGACTGTAAAGACTATTGTAGTGAAATCAAAAATTCTATGAGTGTTGTACCGCTTTGAAGCCTCGTTCTCCAAACCTTGTTTGCAAATGAGTATGTAACCGCTTTGTAACAAACTTCCTCCTTGTAACAACTGTGTAACAACTTGGTAACCACCTTTCTTCTAGAAGCTTCTAGATAGAATCTTCAAACTTGACCACAATTGAGTGTTCAACTATCATCAATTACTAAAATCACAATTAACCACTTTCCAAGACCTCAATCTTCAATACTTATCAACATTTAAGTATTCTAACAACCTTTCTTCAAGCAATTCTAGCAAACGAGTATTATAGCAATAAAATCAAGAAACCTTATTTGGGCTCTCATCTACTCACATCACTATTCACACACACACCTCAAATTAACTAACAATCGAGCTAGAAACAATCAATTCGAACACAAGATTAACCAATTAACTTCCAGTCTATCACTAAGCACTACTAATCAAAACACCTTAATCTTGATCAATTGGAAAAACCAAAAACCTTGTTCATCCTATAACCCCACGTCGCGCGCACATACATCAAATCCATCATCAATTGATTCCAATATCAACATGTAATCGCCAAAATACTAAATCACGAATCAAATCTAACTCAATCCTTGAATCAAACTTCTCTAATTATGATCAATCAACAAAAACTAAAAACCTCGTTCTTGTCTCTTCTTCTTCACATCACAACTAGCCACAACAATCCATAATTCGTCTTCAATTTGATCTCCAAATCACAATCAAACACTTAAATTGCTATCTAAGCACAATCTAACACTAAAATCCGTAACTCTTAACACTAATCCATATCAAATCATGAAATTCATCAAAACCCCGTTCATGTATCAAATATGACGCCACATATAATAAACAAGATTTGATCTTTTTACAAGTTTGAGCTTTTTGAATCACTAACAATCAATCTAGATCTCTCCTAGGGCGATTGATACCACTTGTTATGTCCTTTATTAAGCATTGATCAATACTAGTGAGGTTTTAGCTTAGTGAGAGAAAGTAGAGAGAATATTCTTTTTCACATCATTTCTATAAAAGAGAGGGAAAAGGGAAAATAAGGTTTACAAGAGATAAAATGAAAAGACCTACTCTAATGAGATATTAATCTCGTATTTATACTAGTTCTACCACTACACTATTCTCTTTTTCCTACTCTAATAGTCCTTATGTATATTAAGCATATTTTAACATAATGCTTAATACATACTTATTACATAAAATACTAAACTTAAACGACAATAAAACTAAACAATATAATCGACACTTTTTCAATCCTAACACACACACAACCTCTCCTAGATTAGAGATGGTTCTATTTATACTTGCGTCTATTACCAGTTCTTCCTCCTGAGTTGAGACCAATCTATCATATAGATGAGTATAAACTAGTGACCTCGGATATTAATGAAATCTATAGAAGAATTATCTATCGGAATAATACTCTTACAGAAAAGCCCAAGCCCCTTAACCCAAGATTAACTATTACATAGATGAACTATTACAAGACTCGTAAATTCGTTAATAGAACCACCACCTTCATATAAACTAATCAATGCGAACACTAAACAAAAACACCCTTATCTAAATGCTAGTTCTCCATCCATAACAAATAGCTACGATAATTGGCCATCACATGTCATTAGTTAGAATGTTAAATAAGAATTGTAACATTAGCAGGAGCGGAGCCAAAATTTTAAGTTAAGATGACCGGATTTGAATAGAAAACCATAGCAATATATATTGCAAAAGAGGTGAATTTATCATTTTTTTAACCCATTCATTCAATTTAATATCATAATAATTAGCAATTAAGCTAAACAAGCGTCAGTACCCGCGCGTTGCTGCGGGACGGGTTTTTTGTTTGTTACTGCGGGGCGGGGTTTTTTTTTACTGGTGTGGACTTTTTGCTGTTCATTCGTTTTTTTCATTCACGTGGCATACGACCCTCCTATAAAAAACAGATACAGTAGCATTAGGCACCAATCGATAGCGAAAAAGTTCAATACAGTAGTATGACGCTTACGATGAGTGTCATAGCTTTGTCTTCATGCCCAGATTAACCAACCCATAAAGACTTGAAAATTTCACATAGGCGTTTGGTCAAATCACTTGTACTGTAGTTCAGGTTCATAGTAGGTTGGAGTTGTTATGCTCTTGATAGAGTGACATTCCGCGTTAATATCTATAATTAAAAAGTCACTTGTTGTTCACAAACGGTTCCTGCCAGCCAAAATCGTTAATAGCAATAAGCATAATGAAAATTGAAACAAACCATGAAGCGTAAGCAGATGGAAAAAATTTACAGAAAATAGTGATCACACCTTAGTCATGGAAGAACTAAAAACTTTCAGCTGACATATTGTATCAACAACCTTCGCCTTTTGTCGATCTAAATACGATATCTTACTAATTCATAAATCAAGTACCTTGTTGCCTAATAAGAGAACCTACAAAAAGAGGGATCACATAGACCCATTTACTCATTAATATTCCATCCAGAAAACTTAGTTAAATGGGTTGAAAAGGTCAGCCGAATTAAAAGTCAGAATGTGATAAAAATACATAACTCGATGATGACTGTCTACAATGTCCTAAACTATTGTATATTCTAAGATTCAGATGACTGCCATAATGCGACGAACCAACCCAAGCTGATCTGGCCCAGTTTATGAAACAACTTGAAACCAACCTGTCTTTCATTTTTTATATGGAAATAAATATCATCAGTAACACACATAGAGAGTAAAAAACAATTTTTTTAAGATGTCATCAAAATCAATTTTTTGATTAGACCGATTATAACCAAGTGCCTAACCTGCAATTAACGGAAAGAATTCGAAATTAAACTAACAAAACACACATGTGGCATACCTGTGTGAAGTGTCCCGACGTTTTAGCATTCATTTTCTGGAATATTTCAACCATCGCTACTTGTACCTGTGAACTGCGCTACTACTTTAAACCTGTCGTTGTCCAACCGCTTTGAACCTACAGTAAAAAAGAACTCGGTTCAGCATCCACAACAGTGTTAATATGATTTTAATGATGATATTTGCTGGCTACGCTTTGACCGAGAAAGATAACTCAAATTCGGCATAAAGTTCGTTTGGCAAGAACTGCATTCATAATATTAGATTCTAAATAATGACTATCACATTCTATAGACCCAAAATATAGCAAGCAGAGGGGCAGTCCACAATTGGGTGAAGTTAAACAGTAGAGAACCTAGTGACGTTTACGTTTATATTTTGATTATCCAAAATATATTGATGTGAAAGTGTAGCCTGCGATTTCATATTAACTGGGAAAAAGTGCCTTACTTTTTTCTGCAATTAGTTCTATGCTAACAGCACCCTTAATTTGTTGGCAATAACCAAATTTTGTGTATTTACATGTAATAATAGTTATAAAAAAGTCAAGTTCTAATTTTGGCTGATCATCAATCTACATAGTTATATTTTTTAATTCAAGTGAGAGGTGAATATATAATGTTGGCCGTTAAAACGTAAAGGAAAACCTGTTGGTGAAATTATAGTTGTTGTAGCTCTGGGGTTAGTTGCAGATTCTATGTCTTCAGTTGTTACCGGTTTATGCAACTCCGTTACCCTCGAATCTGTGAAGGTTCCCGTTCGTGTATATGTGGTACTGTGGTAGTTAAATTAGTTTGGGTCTTTCTCAGTGCCAAGTGCTTTTATTTCAGCAGTTACTCGTTTATATGATGTGAGTTCCACTATTCTCTTCGACGTTTCTGCTTTTTCTATGGCTGCTAATCCGTCTTTAAGCAAGACATATTTGTGCCTACAAAACACAACATTGATGATGTAAGCATTAGTGCGAAAAAAAAAACCATTAGACGGAACTTTAATGGATTTCCAGTTGTGTAAAAAGTAGAGTTTTACAGCTCAAATTTGTAAAAAGCTGCAACTTACTACTACTCTACGCCAAATAGAATCTAAAAATAAAAAATAAAAGACAACCTTAAATTGTATCCTTTTAGATCTGATAAGCAATTGAACCACTGGTATCTGCGTTAGCATACAAAGCCCAATTAATCCAAAATGGCTACTGCAGCTAATGATCTAATATTATAAGACTGCGACTGTATAACAAACTAAAATGCACCATGGAATGTTCTTTCACCAACCGTTCGGTAACATGCATTATAACAGCAAGTTGTTGTCCATTAGTGTATTTTAAAGAACTATTTACATACTGTATGCAAGAGCTAAACAATTGAAATACAGATAATCGCGCATACCTTGATTCGTAAAATCATTTAGTCCATTATTGGCAACAACAGTTTCAGGAGGTTTTTATACCTGCTGCAGAATTCAGTAGTCAAAAGATCAGGACTACGTGTTATAGAATGTAGCGGTTAATATAAAAATCATGTAAAATGCAGAAGAAGGTAACATCTGACAATTGCACTAAAAATAAGAATAATATTTTACAAAATAATGAAGAAAATAATGAACCTTGTGGTTAGTCTCGGCATTATAAGCTTTAGCAAGATTAGAGACTGCCCTTTCAGAGTTAATAATGAGACACTTAAAGTTATCTCTTTCCATTCAAACCTCAGATTGGCGTAGAGAATTGATCATTTTACTGATCAGTATGAACTACTTAACAAAAGGAGCTGCCATTGTAAATTTTGAACTTAGAAGATCAAAATTTTCAATGTCCAGTAGGTATGAACTCTTCAATAAAGACATAATAGATTTGGCTCAGATTAATATATGCAGTGGATGTGGTCGTGGAGGTTGCTAGAGCGAACAATTCGTACACTCTACCGTCCTTCCACTATTCACGCCAACATGACATACTAGAAAGATCATCATAGCCGAGTAAAGTCTTGCGGTAGAGGTGAAGCTCTTATAAGACGACATATCATTTTGTCAACATTCCAGAATATCAGCCCAAGAAAAATACAGGAACGGGCTCAATGTAAAACCTGAAAATTTCAATAAGTGTAAAATTACCAAAATACCCCTAATGCAAGAAAATCTATAAAAGCTTAAATAAATTTCAGTTTAATTATAGAAATTATAAAAACACAAATATGGCAATTATGAGATTAGTTTGTAAACATTCCAGAATATCAGCCCAAGAAAAATACATGAACGGGCTCAATTTGGCTCAGATTAATTAATGCAGTGGCTGTGCTCGTGGAGGTTGCTGAGGCGAGCAATTCTCGCACTCTGCCATCCTTCCACTATCCGCACCAAGACGACATGTTTGAAAGATCATCACAGCCAAGTAAATTGAGCTTTGAGTGAACATTCAACCCTAACCTGCGTCAAGTTTCCTCGCCAAGTTACCGTGGCTACAATAATAATTTGATTAAGGTAACCCCACCAAAATACCAAGCTTGCGTTGGTATCTTATGGCGACAAAACTTAGAAACGCACACAGTATAAATAGTATCATTTGAAGCAGCAAACGACGTACTTTCTTTTCGCTAGGTTCATCGTGATTCCTGAACAAATATTTTCAACCAAATAAGATATAACTTCAAGTGACGCACCTAACCGCCACCGCTAAGTCAAACAATCTAACAAAAAACCGCAGAAATCAAAATCCCTAAATTTGTATACATATTATTTGTGCAACAATAAAAAAACCTAGAAGCAATCCATAAGGTTAAAGGAAAAAGAAGTAAATAACCTACCTAATTTAGCATAATATGAAGCTTGATTAGTACCTAAACCCATATCCATAGAGCATTCGGCCGGAATAATTTTCCCCGCCTTGGTAAAACGCTATTGAGTCTCGGCCCACAGACATATGGCCTACAAACTAAACCCTGTATGAGTTTGTAGATGAATCGGAAAGAATGGAGATGGAAGAGGCAGCATATCATTTTGCTCTAGATGAATCCAGAAAGGCAGCTCCGATGATAATCTAGAAGATGAAGTGGAAAAGACAAAATATGGATCATCTGTGGAGAGTGATATTTTGTATTTGATACAAAGGCTTGACTGAATGGGCTAGGGTCACTTTTTAATATGGATTGGACCACACCAATTAACAGTGCTTAAAAACTACAGTGTTTTTTTCAATTGCTATGATTATATATATAATACGCTAATATCCGTGACTCAAGCCCCAAAGACTAAAAGTTAATTTTGATAGATACTAGAGTGTGCTCCATCTTTCATGTCCATTCTTCACTCACTTGCCTACCACTCTCTTAAACCTCGAAATTTTACTTGCTTTTAATAACCCAAATAGACCAAAAACTAATATTCTGTCACTTTTAGATTCTAAATATGTCATACACCTACGAACTACCTCACTGTTTTACCTAGAGAACGATTCGGACTCCGATTTTGCCTATATTATACTAATCGAAGTTAAGTAAACTGCGTGGGGGTTGTAAAACTTCGATGTTGCAACCACGCGTCATGTTTTTAATCCCAGGACCGGTGAAATTGTTTAGGTTTCCTTTTTATTTATTTGGTATAGCTAACTAGATTCATATAAGTGGGTACGTTTTCTGTTTTTGTTTTTGTTTTTTTTTTTTTTTTTTTTTTTTTTTTCTAGTAACTTTCTTTAGCCTAACTTTTCTTCGTGTTTTCGTTTTAAAGTGTCATTAAATTTCAAAATGTTAGCTTTCACACTGTCTTTTTAAACACTAAAATGTTAGATTTAATGACATTTGATTTATTATCATTACAAACCATGTCACTAAATGTCATTTTTATTTCTAATCAACTGACCCTTTTTTTGACCAATCAACCGCCTTTCCCTTTTCTTTTCGTTTGGTGATGCACAACATGAACCAACGCAAATATTTGGTCCCACCTCACTTGACGTTGGGAGCGTTAAGAGGGATCGTGTGTGAAGAAAGCTGACCGCGGATGGTGATCGCAACATGACCCCGATTTTGCAAAATTCGCACTTTAAGACCAATATTTTTTATCAAGTGTCCCATACTTGGAACACGCTAGTCGTCTGTGATCAATCATATCCTTATATTGAGAGTGTAGTCTTTATGTTTCAGATTTTCATTTTCTTCGGTGCATACACATATACTGGCTTTACCGAACAAACCCAGTGACTTTTACATTTAAATGATTAATTCCATTATGTTCATTATAAACTTTTAAAATTCAACCAGACATAACCATCTTAATTGCAAAATTTAAGAATAAGCATTGCTAAAGTCTCTTAAAAATTCATTTTGCTAAGGGATCTTGACAAATGGCAAAACTGCGGAACTGCGGTTTATATTTTTTCCACTTATTATCTTTACTAGCTTCAAGGCCCGCCCGATGGGCGGCTAGCTTTAATTTTGTTTTGAAGATATAAAATTTAGTAGTAGAATGAAAGATAAAAATAACATTAAATGATTTAATAATAAAAACAAAAAATATATGAAAACACTCCTTTTCATTAGGGGGTGTTTACATGTGCATTAGTGTTTGACAAAATCTCATACTACTTATTATACTTTTTTTATTAATGGGTCAAAATAATAATATTTGTGTGGAAACTGATACATGTAAAGCATATGTGGTAAGAAACCATGGCATATGTGGTAGGCAACCATGGCGAAGAGTTCAACCTGATGCATTTAGAGAAAATCATATTCCTATCATAGACTTTCCAACCATCATCGTCTGCCATTGACTTGTCATAATGGAAACTCACAGTAGCACCATGTCAATATATAGCAGCAAAATACAATAGATCACTTTATCACTATCACATATTGTCGGCAATCATGAACCTTTACTTTATTCTCACCCATAATCTTCACGATTTAATATTTTCCAACAATAGCTGCTAAACAAACAATGATGTTTCCATCATTGTTCTAAATGGCCACATTCATCCTTTTGAATAGGTTGTGCACAAACTCAGTTCTTTGGGCCATTGCTGCAATGTAAAGTGATAACTAAGCATCAACGAATGGAAGATTTAAAAATGTTTTAGCCATCTAGCTAAAGGGGTAGCTAATCACCAACGAATGTAACTCGATATAATGTGCTAATTAAATTGGTGAATAAAATGACATGGGTGTATTAAAAACCCTCCAAAACTATCGAAGCATAGTTAAGAAGGTAAAGAAAAACTTACATTATCTTATTTGAGTTCATCAACACGAACATCTGATTGACTTTAGTGCTCTCAGAAGGCCTCATATTCTCAAGCTCACGTTCAATCTTTTCCCACTCTTTTAAAGTGCAAAACATATTCTCGAGCTCACATGGTAATTATATGCATTTGGAATTTTTTTTACCCTATAGTTACTTTTGGCTCGCTCTTTTACTGGTGCAAATATTTGTACTAATGCAATGAACGTTTGAGCAATTATCTGTAGGCTAAACTTAAATATTATCGCATATTTGTACTGGTGAAATTATTTGTAGGCTAAATCTTTAATTATTTCGCATATTTGTCAATGAAAAAATATGCGATTAATTATTTAACTTTAGCCTAAACTTCAATAAGATCTATCAAATCACATTAGGCTCTATAATGAAAATTTAGATGTTAGTAGAATAGTGATGTGAGTGTTGATGCATATCATTTTACACTGAAATTTTTAAAACATAATCCAATATCAAATACCCATTAACACACAGAAATACATGTTCAATTTTCTACATTAGCAAACATAGATGTTATTATTAAGAAAAAATAACTTAACATTAATAAACTATAACAAATTGTTTCAGCAATAAAGGGTATTTGTTTCAGCAGAAACCTGTAGTCACTGCATATACATCTCATTCTATTATAATCTTAAAAGCTAATACTGGTAACTGAAACTTTTATAACTAATGAAGTATATGATCACATTCAATTTCAAGACCACTGAACAGAAAAAGATGCATCCCTTTCTAGTTATTTTCTCTTGCTCTTTGGAACTTGCTCATACCCTCAAGCATTTCTCTAGGGATAGTATGTCGCACTACAGGCCGGTACGCCAATCTGTCAGGTATGTACAAATAAGCTAATCTGATTGTGCTAGAAATACAATTATAACATTTTTGCAAACAAATGGGACGTGTGTTAACGAGCTTACATTCGTCGCTTATTAGAAACACTAGGGTACATCTAAAGTCTAAAAGGGTACTCATAGGACAGAATTGTATTATCTTTGTGGTGCGTACAATTTATAGTGAAACATAAGTTTATGCTTATGTCTTAACAGGATTATATTGACCATCCAATGATGTATTGTGTTTGTATTTTTGTTAGTATAAAACATCGCATCTGGGAGAATCTGTCAGCTTGCCTCACCTCCTGATTTTCTAGAATGCATTAGCAGGATCTATTCTAAAATTTTCAACTTAGTTTCTGATCTTATGTCCATATCTCCATTTTTTAGAACAAGAGCACAATTCACCCTTCAATATCAAATACCAGCATTGCATAAAGTCAACAATTAGGGTATGCAAAGAAGACCACAGTTACCACACCATAAAGCAAAGGAGCCAGCAAATGGAGCTCTAGGAATTATGTCCATGGAAGAAGCTACCTCGAAGCGTGTTTCCTCTAGCAAAGGATAAGCAAATGAGCCAAAATAGTGATGTTCTGACTCAAAAGTAAGGGGTATATTCTCCACCTATAAGGAATGAATCAAGACATCAGAACTAACCTGGAGAATCTACATCAGAATATCCTGGAGCATCTACATCAGAATACCCTGGAGGATCTACATCATAATAACCTGGCTGACGGCACCTTAGTGGAGGGGAAACCGAACGGTCTGCAATTTCATTACAATATTAATAGTCAATGGTTACAGCGCCGTTAGTTTCTACCACTGGAAATCAAATATATGGCGGAAACGTACCCGCTGGATGGTCTATATTGGGCTCGGCATAATAAACAAAATAACCTGTACAGAAAGTTATGTATATGTGAATTTAGTTAAACAAAATGGTCTGTTCTGTTGAGAAAATAAAGATATAGAAACTAAAGTTGTAATAAAAAAATGACCTTTGTCGTGAGTTCCTTCGTGCCAGCTTGAAATACACTGGCAGCAGACTGTGCGCAGATGCAACAACTACTTATAACCTACCAAGTCCCTGTATGAACACATATGATAAATCAGTAACAACTAACATAACACAACAAAGAAACGACAATGTTTGTGTTGGGTTTTATAAGAGTATAATTAAAAAAATTCATATTATTATCACGAGTACGCAGCGGAATAAATGATGACGTGTAGAACATAATAATTAACAAGATAGAAGATTGTTTACCTTTTAGCTAGAAACGATACACCGTTATAGGTAACCGTAAACACCGTCTTCTTTATACGCGTGTGTATAATACAACGCGTAACCACTAGAATCAAATGTATGATTCCTCTAAGCTTCCACACACTATACGTTCTTAGCAAACAATGAAGTATGCTAGTACTAGTAGTGTATTAGCAAACGATCTCCAAATCTTGACAATTCAAGCAAACCGAATGTCCCTTTGTTCTTAGGGTCGAACCAACAAACCAACGAAACCCTTTTGGGTTATGTTTAGCGATCGAACAAGAGGAAAGAAAGCACAGAAACTCTTGAAAGTTCTTGTTCGGTCGAAACAAGTAGGAGGAACAAAGTAACGAAAGCCTTGAATTTATTGTAGTTCGGTCGAGCAACAAGATAGCACACAGGACGATTATAAATGTTTTGGTTTTTTTTAAAAGCATGCATCTAAAAAAACCTCAAAACATGTATATATTTACATTAGCTCTCCTCAATCCCATTTGGGGTTATGATGCTTGGGCCGACTAGGATAAGGTGGGGTCAAACCGCACCCTTCTATCTTGGTTTATTCATAATTAACCCATTTAACGTTTAACCAATCTAATTATTATATACTTGTTATATAATGATCGTTTATTAATTACACTAAGCAGAGAACTTTGTTTACGTATAACGTGTGCGTACCCTAGAAGGCTCGAGAATATTCCGGAACATATATTATTCATATATGGTGACTATTACAACAGCTCCCACTTAGACATGTATAAATAATACAATAACATTGGTAAAGCGTCAGCAACATAAGCCATGTTTGTTGTTTTTATGACCAGAAAATATTCGAGTGTGGTTTCACATGGGCTTGAACAAATAATTTATGAATTTACATCCCTTGTGTTTTCGTACGTTGTTAAATTGGATATGGATCAATGTTATTCATATTATGGATTCTGTTTCTTCATACATGAAGTAATCTAGATTAATGAAAAGATTCCAATGAGACATATCTCTTGAGTTTTCAGGTTCTGGCACATACACAATCTGATTATTTCTATGAGGGGCCCATGTGGTTCTTCTTCAACAATTTAAAGGAACAAATTTTATATTGACTAAAGTTCCTCATATCATCTTGTGGGCATAAACCATTATGACATAGCCCTTAATGAGTTACCTTATTCGGACAACTTAAACTATATCAAAGAAGGAATATCAAATATGCTAATCCTACTGTGCATTCAAAATAGGTCTAAAGATTTATAGTAAATAAAATCACGTACAAGATTCACTTGATGTCGTCGATCCATAAAGTGATATTCTTGTGGCGGGGGAACTCCAATATTTATCTTTATGTATAATCATGTGAGTTTGGTGGACTTATCTCAATATCTCCAAATATCACCAAATCTCTGTAAGAAGTGTCTTGTTTAACCAATATTCCCATATTGTTATGACAAACGGATTAATTTTTAGAATAAACATTTGATATATTCATGGATTTAAAACATGCTAAATATATGACATAATTTATTAATATAAAATAGAGACAAAAATACCAATGGTATCATTATCATAAAATAAATGTTTTACATCCCTTATCCAAGAGAGACTAAAAAATAAAATAAAAAAATAAAAAACCAGGGGGATCTCATGAAACTACTAGCGGACTAGAAGGCCCCATGCCCCTGGCATGTTGAGTATGCTTCCTATTTGATAAAGCCTGAGTGTAAAAGGATCAGCTAGATTGTTAATCTGTGTGAACTTTAAGTATCCTCTATTTCGCCTAAGTTCAACACACTCGCGAACCATATTGATATCGTCTTTGAATAGTGTGCCGGGCTTTCTGAAACTAGTCCCGGTTCATTAGCTAATGAATACAGCTGAAATTTCGCTAGTACTATTTAAAGGTTCTTTTATCGTTGGTACTATACCATGCCCTGATATAAAATATTCTAATCCAGAAACAGCTTCCATGTCAGTTCTGACGCAGCTATGTGTATTCGATTCTGTAGCAGACATTGCAATAGTTTTGGTACTTTGCTTGGGAGCTCTTCCAATCCACTGCGCCTCCATTACAAACGATAACATATCCTGTCTATGACCTTAGTGTCATCTATATCAGTCTAAAATCTATCAGGCATCGCAATAGCATTCACTTCTAAGTTCTGTGCTAGGGATTTCCACCATAAACAAGAGAAATATCTTTAGTATTTTTAAATACTAAAGAATGTTTTTCACAGAGTCCAGTGAGGTTCACCTAGGATTCTGTTGAAATCGCTTGTCATATTTCGGTGCGAAACGCAACATCAGTCTTGTGCATCTAACTGCATACATGATGGATTCCTTCAAGCCGAAGCATAAGGTACATTCTTCATAGCGGGATTTTACCTCTTTAGGCGTTTAGGAGCACCTTGTGATTTGTTCAAGCAAGTCTTTCTTGCATGGGGATATGACCACGTTTGAGAATTATCCATTTGTATCTCTTTAAGATCTATCATGTAAGAGCATTTTGACAAAGTCCAATTAATTGCTTCGATCTATTCTCTATAGATTTTGATTCAAGAATAAATGCTGATTTCCCCATATCTTCATGGCGAAAACACTTTTCCTCAGATAATCCTTGATACTCTTTGTAAACTTGGAATGTGATTTCCCCATGATATGATTATGTCATCAACATACAAGATGAGGGAATGTAAACATTACTCCCATAGCCTTTTGGATATACACATGGCTCATCAAGATTTTGAGTAAATCCAACTTTTGATTTCCTCATCAATCTTTTATTTCCAGACTTCTTGATTGCTTGCTTAAGTCCATAAAATGGATCTTAAGCTTGCATACTTTTTGGGATGATTAGGATCAACCAAAAACCTTCAGGTTGCACCAATATAGATGTCTTTATCAAGGTACCATTTAGAAGGCTGTTTTTAACTTCATTTGCCACTATCTCTTAATCATAGAGTATAGTTGCTATAGATATGAGAATTTAATAGCCGATTGTCTGCGACAGGTGAGACGTTTCTTCATAAATCAACCCCCTCATAGAGTTTGAGTGTAACTCTTGGCTACAAGATGAGCTTTATAGACGTGTACAATACCATCCATGTCGGTCTTTTTCTTAAAAAGCCACCTGCTCCCAACGGTCTTACAACCAGGAGGAAGATCGACCAGGACCCATACCATATTGTCCATCATGGATTGTATTTCCGCATTCATAGCATCGATCCATTATTAGATTATGAATCTAACATTGCGGCTTTATAGTAGTGGGGTTCATTAAGATCCATAGACTATGCTCCTCCCTCTACATTTAGACATAAGCGGTTTGGAGCTCGATGTGTCCTTTCGGACCTACGAATCAGAATCACTTCCTCTTGTGGTGGTTCAAAACCCTCCACCTCTTGAGGAATGTTGCTAGTGATTTTAGAAGGTGTTGTATCTTCTTCTTCTTGAATTTCTTCAAGATCTACCGCCCTCCCACTGATTTCTTGACTTATGAGACGCTTCTCAAAGAATTCAGCATACCTTGCAAACAACAATTTTGTTTTCAGGTGGGGAGTAGAAATAGTAACCCATCGTTTCCTTTGGGTATCCTATGAAGATACACTTAACAGATCTTTGTTCGAGTTGTGTCAGGCGTTCTCTCTTAATATAAAGAGCCTCACATCCCCAGTCCTTATAAAGTATGACAGAAGTTTGGAACTTTTCCATACCATAATTCAATATGGTGTTTTGTTCAATACTTCTTAGTTGGAAGACATATTGAGAATGCGGTTGCAGACTCTAGTGGGCATAATCCCAAAAGGATAAGGTAGAGTTGTAAGATCATTATAGATCGCACCCATATCTAAACAAAGTGCGGTTTCTCCTCTCAGACACTCTATTATGTTGTGGTGTGTATGGAGGAGTAAGCTGTTGAACAATTCCGTTAGCTTTTAGATAATCTTTAATACTCTTGGCTAATGTTTTCGCCACCCCGATATGATCGTATTGCCTTAATGGTTTCCCGAGTTTGATTATCAACTTCATTTTTAAACACTTAGAACGTTTCAAAGACCTTCATTTATGTTTAAGAAGATAAATACATAACATCATAAAGAATATAATAATCTGTGAATGTAATGAAGTAGCTAGCACCTTGTCTTGACACATGTCTAAGTGGACCACATACGTCAGTATGTATTATTCCAAGAAGATCTTTTGCCCTTTCGTTACTATGAGGGAAAGGTTTCTTTGTCATCTTGCCAGATAAACAAGATTCGCATTTATCAAAAGATTCATCATCCGTTGACTTTAACAGCCCGTCGCTTGTTGCAGTGTTTCATACGTTTTTGTTTATATGAGCAAGACGACAGTGCCATAGATAAGTGGAGTCCAAGTTATGCTTGACTCTTTAGAGAGTGCTAACATTATAAATAGGAATTAAATTTGGTACACGATCCCATGCATATCAATTGGCATAAATACATTACGAGGAACAGCATTAAAATAAAGAACACCATTTTTGTAACTGAAATTCCACAATCCGTAAAAACATTGAATCAAAATCCATTGTCAACCAAACGAGAACTAAAATACACTCTAGTTATATAGGTGCATAATTGACAATTGTCTTAAACAAATCACAAGGCCATTTAGGTAAAACTATGTCAAACTTCCAATTGCTTGATAGACTTGTGCACGAACACCATTACCACGTACAGTATAGAGCTTATTTGTTCAGCTTCCTTTCAATCAAAAATCCCTGGTTTTGAATACATATTTAGGTACCACACCAGTGTCTATCACCCAGGAGTTATTATTAAGAAAAGAAAATAGAATTCTATTGTGAAGATTACTTAAAGAATCTGGCAGAGCCAACTTGCTTCCTTTTCTTCTGCAATCTTAGATCAAGATACAGGACAGTTCCTTTTCTGTCCTACCTCCTTACAGTGTTGGCAGGCATCATCCTTAGCTGGGCGCTCCTTAGCAGTAGGCTTAGGGTTGTTGGGCTTGGGGATATAAACCTTTTTATCCTTTCCTTGCCATTAAACCTATATTTTGCCTTTTGCATTAAGTTATTTTTTATTTGGCCTTCTGGATTTTACCACTTTAATCATCATTACTTGTGGTGTTTAGCCTTCTTAGGTAAAACCCTTCTATACTCAATAAGCATAAGCTTGAATTTCCCATTTGTCTTCCAATGTATGGCATATTGTAATTTCTTTACAATTCCCACAAAATCTTTAGTTAAGGCCATTTAAGGATTAAGCCTCTGAGATATCCTGGGGTAGGCATATTATAAGACGTTCCAGTTAGCTTCCACATATCCTTTAATCTTAAGGACATAGTCAGCAATGATTTACCCTCCTCTTGTTTGTAAGATGGACAAGATTAGATTAAGTCAAACTTCCACTCTGCTTGTTTCTCAAACATAGATCTAAGCTCCTGAACCATGTCATACGGATAGTGCAATTCAAACTGTCTATGTAGTTCAGGGGTTATACTCCCAAGCATAAGACAAGCAATTCAGTATGAGCATATTTGATGCGTCCACTGTGTCTCAATGTTAGGTTCAGCACCAGCCTCAGGAGCAGGAGGTAAAGGCTGTTCAATGACATGCATTTTCTTCTCGACTCTCAAGACTAACTTAAGTCGAGCAAACCAGTCATTGAAGTTATTACCAGAAAGTTTTTCTTTTTCAAACATCGACCTGAAAGCCGAATGGGTTTATGGTTGATACAGGTTAGTGCCATCTACAAAAACATAAGAAGTTCAAGAAATTAGTAATTTCGATAATACTCCTTGAAGGATTATAATTACCATTGTTTAGTTAAATAACAATTAATGTTCTAAGTTAGGGCCAACTTGACATACCCCCTAGACCATATCAGTTGTAAGTCTGCTAGTGATGGTGTTATTCAAAAGGTAATCAACGTTGATATTCACAACTTTTGCAATCCTTAAACCATATGGGACTTACTTTATTACAATAACATCTAGTAAGCATGTTTCATCCCATCTATGCCACGTGTTAACAGGTCTAACCACAACAACGCTAAGTCGTCCAATTTTAAAACAGTAATTATGTAACACTCACCGTCTCACGGAAAAGCGTATAATTACCTTGTGATTGCAAATCTACATGCGTCTCACGCATAGGTAAAGAGCAGTCTACAAGTGTCTTTAGAGAGAAATTGGATGGCAAAAACTTAGTTGAACAAGGGTATTTTATTTGGCCGTGTCCAAATATGCTATGAAGAGGCATGCATACATCTCGAGATAACAATTTATTTAATGGAAAAACTTTTACTCAATTAAGTTATTATTACGGTACCACCTATTATCATTGTATCTTATACATAAAAGTGAGACCTTAAAATTAACGATTCAACGTATCTTTAAATTTAAAGATTTGCTTTTTATCGTGGGAAAAGATTAAAGAATGATTAAAAATCATTTCAAACCCTAGACATCAATTCGCGACTTCCTACTTAGTTTGAACTAGGTAAGGAAACGACATGTAGTCAGGTATTATAGGGTAATGGTATCTACGAGACCGAAGTCTTGCTGAGTCTCACCCGAAACCTACCTTGCAAAGTATATAGTATCTTTTGAAATTACGGTATTGATAAAAATTAAAACTTTAATTTAAAGATACATTACAAATTATAAATTGCTAGTCTAGTCATGGAAGATTTTATATCGGATGTAAGCCGAATCCACTTTTGACTTTTTGCAATAGATAGTTCATAATAAATCTTATTTCAATAATCATTAGTCATGTTTATTTTTGTTTTCAGAAAAACTGATTTATTTTCTCACAAGTCAAGATACTAAAATAAACCATATAGAAAACATCAACTAAACTAATAACATTTATTTAAAATCAACTTAACATTAAGACATGTCAAACATTTAAATATGATCCTAAATTATCCAATAATAATTAAATGGATTTATTCACATAAAGCCCTTCCGTCACTATAAACTCCTGGCACATTTACATCGAATATAATCGATGCGTAAGCCTTATATCAATAAATACCACATATCATATAAGTCTTTTAACTATTTTAGGCCCCATTGATTCACTAATAAGGGTCTTCCCGAATTCATGAATCAAGGATCTTACCAGTTAAGAAAATATTTAAAATTATGTGTATTTTAATCATATTTAAAACAAATCTTTTAACAATTAACAATATAGTTAAAATATCTAATATCAAAGTAGATGATAAATTTGCATGATTTTATCATGGATCCTTATTAACAATTAACAAAAACTTAAAACAATTAACAATTAATATATCAAGTTTTATATAAAATTGCATACAACCTAAATCTCGTCTAATTAATTTTATTAACCTTCAAGATCAAATCTTTTTAACAAAAAACCGCCCAACGGGGCATTAAAATTAATTATGAAACTCTAATTTTGTCCAACTTAATTTCTTGTAATTAAAAATTCTACACGATGGCTCGTGATGCCACTGTTGGGTTTTATAATCTAATTAATCATATTATTATCACGAGTACGCAGCGGAATAAATGATCACGTGTAGAACATAATAATTAACAAGATAGAAGATTGTTTACCTTTTAGCTAGAAACGATACACCGTTATAGGTAACCGTAAACACCGTCTTCTTTATACGCGTGTGTATAATACAACGCGTAACCACTAGAATCAAAGGTATGATTCCTCTAAGCTTCCACACACTATACGTTCTTAGCAAACAATGAAGTATGCTAGTACTAGTAGTGTATTAGCAAACGATCTCCAAATCTTGACAATTCAAGCAAACCGAATGTCCCTTTGTTCTTAGGGTCGAACCAACAAACCAACGAAACCCTTTTGGGTTATGTTTAGCGATCGAACAAGAGGAAAAGAAAGCAACCGAAACTCTTGAAAAGTTTCTTGCTTCGGTCGAACAAAGGAGGAACAAAGTAACCGAAAGCCTTGAATATATTGAAGGTTCGGTCGAGCAACAAAGATAGCACAAGGACGATATAAATGTTTTGGTTTTTTAAAGCATGCATCTAAATAAAAACCTCAACATGTATATATATACACTTAGCTCTCCTAATCCCATTAGGGTTATGATGCTTGGGCCGACTAGGATAAGGAGGGGTCAAACCGCACCCTTCAATCTTCGGTTTATTCATAATTAGCCCTTTAACGTTTAACCAACTAATTATTAATACTTGTTATATAATGATCGTTTATTAAATACACTAAGCAAACATTGTTTACGTATAACGTGTGCGTCCCCTTAGGCTCGAGAATATTTCCGGACATATATTATTCATATATGGTCATATTCCAACAGCTCCCACTTGGACATGTATGAATAATACAATAACATTGGTAAGCGTCTAGCAACACGCCAATGTTCCCAGAAACATCCGAGTGTGGTTTCACAGGGCATGAACAAATGATTTATGAATTTACAATCCCTTTGTTTCCGATACCGTTGTTAAATTGGATATGGATCAATGTCATTCCATATTTAACGATTCTGTTTCTCATACATGAAGTAATCAAGATTACTGAAAATCAATGAGACATATCTTCTTGAGTTTTCAGGTACGGCCATACACACATCTGATTATTTCTATGAGGGGCCCAGTGGTATCTTCTTCAACAATTTGAAGGAACAAATTCTATATTGACTACAAGTGTCTAGTCATCATGTGGCATAAACCATTCTGACATAGCCCTTATTAGTTACCTTATTCAGGACAACTTAAACTATATCAAGAAGGGATATCCACATATGCTAAACCTACTTGCATCTCAAGTCTAAGGATTTATGTAAATAAAATCACGTACAAGATTCACTTGATGACGTCGATCCATAAAGTGATATTCTTGTGGCGGGGAAATCCAATATTCATCTTATGAATATCATGTGAGTTTGGTGGACTCATCCTTAATATCTCCAATATCACCAATCACTCAGAATTGTCTTAGTTTAACAATATTCCCATATTGTTAATCGACAACGGATTAATTTAGAATAATACATTTATTATTCATGGATTTAAACATGCAAATATAGGACACAATTTATAATATAAAATAACAAAATACCAACGTATCATTATCATAAAATAAAATTGTTTTACATCCCTTATCCAAATACTAAAACACAGATCTACATGAAACTACTAGCAGGACGAAGCCCCATGCCCCTGGCATGTTGAGTAAGCTTCCTATTTGATAAAGCCTTTGTAAAAGGATCAGCTAGATTGTTATCTGTGTGAACTTTAAGTATCCTTATTTCGCCCAGTTCAACACACTCGCGAACATAATGATATCTTCTATGATAGTGTCTGGCGCCTCTCTGAATCCCCGGTTCATTAGCATAATGAACTGCAGCTGAATTGTCGCAGTACATATTCAAAGGTTCATTTATCGTTGGTACTATACCAAGCCCTGAGATAAACTTCCTGATCCAAACAGCTTCCATGGCAGCTTCTGAAGCAGCTATGTATTCAGATTCTGTAGCAGACATTGCAGTGGTACTTTGCTTGGAGCTCTTCCAATCCACTGCGCCTCCATTCAGAACGAAAACATATCCTGTCTGAGACTTAGTGTCATCTCTATCAGTCTCGAATCCAGCATCGCAATAGCATTCAACTCTAAGTTCTGTGCTAGGATTTCCACCATAAACCAAGAACATATCTTTAGTATTTCTTAAATACTTAAGAATGTTTTTCACAGCAGTCCAGTGAGGTTCACCTGGATTCTGTTGAAATCGGCTTGTCATATTTTGCGCGAACGCAATATCAGGTCTAGTGCATCTAACTGCATACATAATGGAACCCACAGCCGAAGCATAAGGTACATTCTTCATGCGATTCACCTCTTTAGGCGTTTGAGCACCTTATGATTTGTTCAAGTCAAGTCTTTCTTGCATGGGGATATGACCACGTTTGGAATTATCCATTTTATATCTCTTTAAGATCTTATCCATGAAAGCATTTTCACTAAGTCCAATTAATCGCTTCGATCTATCTTTATAGATTTTGATTCCAAGAATAAATGCCGCTTCCTCTAAATCTTTCATAAAAAACACTTTCCAAGATAATTCTTTACACTTTGTAAACTTGGAATGTGATTACCCATGATGATTATGTCATCAACATATAAGATGAGGAATGTAACATTATTCCCACTAGCCTTTTGATATACACATGGCTCATCAAGATTTTGAGAAAATCCAAACCTTTTGGTTTCCTCATCAAATCTTTTATTCCAGCTTCTTGATGCTTGCTTAAGACCATAAATGAAGCTTTGAAGCTTGCATACTTTCATGGGATGATTAGGATCAACAAAACCTTCAAGTTGTACCATATAAATGTCTTCATCAAGATAACCATTTAAGAAGGCTGTTTTAACATCCAATTGCCATATCTCATAATCATAGTATGCTGCTATAGATATGAGAATTCTAATAGCTCTAATGTCAGCGACAGGTGAGAACGTTTCTTCATAATCAACCCCGTAGAGTTGAGTAGAACCCTTTGCTACAGGACAAGCTTTATAGATGTGTACAATACCATCCATGTCGGTCTTTTTTTTTAAAAAGACACTTACTCCCAACGGTCTTACAACCAGGAGGAAGATCGACCAGGACCCATACCATATTGTCCATCATGGATTGTATTTCCGCATTCATAGCATCAATCCACTTATTAGATTCTGAATCTAACATTGCGGCTTTATAGCTAGTGGGTTCATTAAGATCCCCTAGACTATGCTCCTCCACCTCTACATTTAGACATAAGCGGTTTGGAGCTCGATGTGTCCTTTCGGACCTACGAATCGGAATCACTTCCTCTTGTGGTGGTTCAAAACCCTCCACCTCTTGAGGAATGTTGCTAGTGATTTCAGAAGGTGTTGTATCTTCTTCTTCTTGAATTTCTTCAAGATCTACCGCCCTCCCACTGATTTCTTGACTTATGAGACGCTTCTCAAAGAATTCAGCATACCTTGCAACAACAATTTTGTTTTCAGGTGGGAAGTAGAAATAGTAACCCATCGTTTCCTTTGGGTATCCTATGAAGATACACTTAACAGATCTTTGTTCGAGTTTGTCAGGCGTATCTCTCTTCACAAGAGCCTCACATCCCCAGACCTTTAAGTAAGACAAGTTTGGAACTTTTCCATACCACAGTTCATATGGTGTCTTATCTACCTTCTTTGTTGGAACCATATTGAGAATGCGTGTTGCAGACTCTAGAGCATAATCCCAAAAGGATAAAGGCAGAGTTGTAAGATTCATCATAGATCGCACCATATCTAGTAAAGTACGGTTTCTCCTCTCAGACACTCCATTATGTTGTGGTGTGTATGGAGGAGTAAGCTGTTGAACAATTCCGTTAGCTTTTAGATAATCTTTAAACTCTTGGCTAATGTATTCGCCACCACGATCTGATCGTATTGCCTTAATGGTCTTCCCGAGTTGATTTTCAACTTCATTTTTAAACACTTTGAACGTTTCAAATACCTCATGTTTATGTTTAAGAAGATAAACATAACCATAACGACTATAATCATCTGTGAATGTAATGAAGTAGCTAGCACCTTGTCTTGACACATGTCTAAGTGGACCACATACATCAGTATGTATTATTCCAAGAAGATCAGTCGCCCTTTCGGGACGATGTGGAAACGATTTCCTTGTCATAGATAAGTAGAGTCCAAAATATGTTTGGCTCTTTTAGTGCTAATCATTATAAATAGAATTAACATTTGGTACAAGATCATGCATATCTAATTATAAATACATTACTGGGAATAGCATGTATTCTTAGAAACTGAAATCCAAAATCCGTAAAACGCTAGAGCAAATCCGATTTTCAACAACGGGAGAAACTGAAACAACACCTCTAATTATAGAAGGTGCATAATGACTATTGTCTAAACAAATCACAAGGCCATTAGGTAAAACTAAGTCAAAACTTCCAATAGCTTCTACTTGTTTCAGCTTTCTTACTCCTCCAAGACCATATTTTGTGTTACATATAAGAGTACCACAACTAGTGTCGTACACCCAGGATTTAGTAGGAAAAGAAAATAATTCTATTATGAAGACATCTGAAGAACTGGCAGTGCCAACTTGCTTCTTCTCTTATCACTCCAGCAAGGTAAGAGTAGACAAATCCTCTAACAATGACCCAACCTCCTTTTGTGGGGCAGTATCAGCCCTTACTGGGCGCTTCATAGCAGTAGGCTTAGGGTTTTTAGGCTTAGGGATATAAACCTCCTTATCCTTTCCCTTTCCATTAACCTTATTCTTGCCTTTTGCTTTAAGCGATTTTTTATTGGCCTTCTGGATTTTACCACCTTTAATCATCATTACTTGTGGTGTTTCAGCCTTTTTAGGTAAACCTTTTTATACTCATTGAGCATAGCATGTAGTTCACCAACTGTCTTCCCCATGTTATGCTTATTGTAGTGAGGCCATTCAAGATTAAACCAACACTAAGCTCTTGTGGGAGCACATAATCAAGACATTCCAGTTCCACATAATTCTTCATCTAATGACATATGGGCCAACTGGTTTTCCCTCATCCTGTTTGCAAGCTTTTTAATATGTTTCTTGTAACATTCCGTATTTTCAGGTCATTTACAATACTATTTAATTTCACTATTTATTTTTTTTTTCTCGTACGCGTTCACTTTTAATTTTAATCGTTAAGCTAAATCGCGTAGACTGAAAATGATCATACAATGTAAACGGGCATTAAACAATTAAATGTTTGCATCAAGCAAGTGTTATATGATTATTATGAGGATAATTAATGACTTTGTTCATCTTATTCTTATCGGCTACGTAAAATGCTTACGTTTCATAATAAAATGCGTTTAGGCATACCCGGAAGTTCTAAAACCTATCTACGCCTAAACGAATACCCACGATTATACCCCAATTACCCAAAATAACAAATATAACCATCACATATATATACATTATGCCGACATTCTAAAGATAAACCAAGACTTTTCATTTATAACTAATAGCTAGATTATATTTTAAAGATATTTAAGAAATAAATTCTTACACCTTTTACCAACTTGACTTGTTAACCTAACTAAGGTTTATAAAATAACCATGGTTAGGTTATGGCAAGATATTTTCCAACTATAAATACTCATGCATGCACTCTTCGTCTTTCTTATATACTATAACCAAATCCAACAAAAACTCTCTTTCCTCCTCATTAGAGCCTCACGGCTCAAACCCTACCAAAAAAAACAAAATCCCACACTTTGATTGTTCTAAGATAATTCAAGATAACACACACACATAAGTGTATTCTAAGGTGTTTTATAAACATTTGGTTCATCATTTACAAGTAATAAAAGAAAAAGAAAGATAGGGTTTTGGAAACCAAATCTAGTGGTTATAAGCTTGAAAGCTGGTTTTGAATCTAAAACACGTGATTAGGATTCAATTTACATTCCTATACATCATCAACTATGTTTCCTAACATCTTTATACTTTTATTTCTTATGATTTTATGTGTTACATGTTAAATATAGCCATAATCACCACTAAGGACTTTCTAATATGCACTTATTCTTATGTCATATGGTCCTATATATCGCCAAAAGTTCAATATAGACCCAATTTTTTGTCATAGACCCAATGAACCAATCATAGCCACTCATTTTTTCATCAAAAATAAAAAAACCCAATATGAGCAATATAAATATGTAGAAGCAAATAAAAGATAATAGTTGGAAAGATCAAACCACAACACAAGGATTTATAGTGGTTCGGTTACGAAGCTCCTCTTCGGCCTACTCCACTCCCCGAGCACCTAACTCGAGAGTTTTCTTCACTATGTCAACAAGCTCCTTTATGGCGGAGAAAACCGTACACAACGTTGCTTATATCAATTTCCGACACTAAGCTAGATGTCGAGTTCTAATCTTAGCTAGAACCAATCTATCACAACACAACTTCACGACTTGTTCACGACTTCACAACTTCACGACTACTTCACAACTTCACTACACAACTTAGCTTCATACCTTGATCACAACTACACAACTTCTTCGCACCTTCACGACTTCACAACTTCTCCTCACCACACTACTTATGTCATAACTATCTAACACTACTAGAAAGGATCACCAAGATCCAACTATACTTACAACAATCACCAAAACCTAACAACAACTTTATAAGATTTACAAATGATTTACAAGATATGATGTGGATGCAATAGGATTGGAATATACACTTGGGTTTAGTACTTCTTCACTTGATGATGGAAGTATTCTTCTCTTGCACTTGAGGAATTAAGCTTGGATCACTTGGAAACAAAGCTTTATGATTAAATGATCAAAGGATTTTAGTGAGATGAGTGGGCTGTTTTAGAACAGAAAGAATGAGTGCAAAAGGTGAGAAAATAGTGGGGAAAAGTCCAGTATTTATAGGACAAACTGGAGGAGCGTCAGTCTATGGGCGGTCCCCTTAAATAGGGGGGCGGTCCCCTTAAAATTAAGGGGGCCGCCCGTGTATTTAAGGGGGCCGCCCTAGGCTAGAGGCTCCCCAGTTTGTCTTTTGTGTAGGGGAATTTTCTGGAACATTTCTAGCCGTTTTAGGTCCGAAAATTTGAATTTCAAAATGTTTATTTTGAATAAAACATTTCTTTTAATTGTAGAAAATGTTTTGTAATGTTTATAAAAATGTCTACAACATTTTATAAAATTATAAGGTTGAATAAAAATTTCCTTTGATCATAAAATGCATTAAGCATTTGTTTATTCATACCTTTAAGTGATTAAATTATCGAAATGAAAATTAACTACTAATTACTTGTTTACGTTTTAATTTTACATTGAACGTTTTTATATTTTGTGATTATCAAAACGTAAGGATGTGAAAAATATTAATAATGTTTTTAGGCATTATTTCTATCAACAATCTCCCCCTTTTTGATGATTACAAAATTTAAACTCATTAAATGTAGAATTATTTTTAAACAAGTATTTAGTGAGTTTTATGTCATTTCTCCCCCTTTTTGTAAAATCAAAAAGGCATCGTCGAGAATTGCAAGTAAAAACGACGGAATAAAAGCTCCCCCTTGATGTGTGCTCCCCCTCGTTCGAGGGCACCAAGGAATCGAGCTATGGTTTTCTTGGCTACAAAAACGAGTTAGAACAACGCAAATATTTCTAACATGTAGCAAGGAAGAAAAATATGGCATACAACCAACAATGATCATTCATTAAAAATAAAATAGTGTGTGAAACACACTCATGCATACATAAGGAAAATAACATGCTAACATACATGAGATTTAAACTACAAAAAGTCCTATAACTAGTAAAGCTCCATAGGACTTGCTTGCAAAATGGTAGATGATCAATTATTTGAGAGACTAAACATAGAGTATGTTTAGTTTGGGGAGGATGGTGGAGGTGGTGGGATGATGATTGGTGGTTGTGAGAGCATATGTTCAATATATGAAAACATATATTGAAGTTCATCTCTTAACCCAAAAATGAGGGTTCGGTTGTGGATACAACAAAGGCATGAGTCACCATGTGCTTCAAGTAAATTCCAAGGAATAGGATGCCCAATGATAGGTGGTGAAGGTGATGGAGTATCAAATTGGACATCAAGTGGGGTAATTGGGGAAAGGGTGAGAGTGATGTCCATTGATGCATTTTCTTGAGTTGGAGGTGGTGGAGAAACTCTTGGAGGAGGAGATGTTGGTGGGTTCAAGTAACCATTTGGTGAAAGTGATGTTGATGAGGTTGGTGATTTGGGTATGTAATCAATTGAAGATGAAGAAGTGTCTTTGGTTGATGGTGTTTTGGAGGGTGCATTAGGAGCACTAGGTGATGAAATTTGAAGTTTGGGTGATGGAGTTTTTGTGTCATCTTGGGTTAAATCCACAAACAATTGTTTTGGTGGAATGATGTTGATTTTTGGTCTCTTGGAGACTTTGGAAATAGAGGCTCTAGTGGAGGCCATGGAGGTTTATGGTGGTTGATGATGAATGAGGGAGATGGTGAATTGATGATATGCATTTGGAGGGAATTTATTGGAAGAGATTTGTTTGAAAATGGAATGAATTTGAATAAGTTTAGGGTATTCCAAATTTTGTTCGAGCATTCTGGGCAAATATAGCTGATACTAGGTAAAAGAGGGCAAAAAGCAGAAAAAATATTGTTTTACCCGCTTATTGAAGTGAGGGCCATTTCAAGATTCTAACCAATCACTATGACTTATGGGAGCACATAACCAGACATTACAGTTCCACATAATTCTCATCAAATGACAAATGGACCAACGGTTTTTCCTTATCCTTTTGCAAGCATAGAAAGTTTAGATCAGGTCAAACCACTCCACTCTAGCTTGTTTCTCAAACATGGATTTAAGCTCCTGAAGCATTTCATAACATGAGGAATTTTCGAATTGTCTTTTAAAGTTCAGGAGTCATACTTCCGAGCATAAGACAAGCCACCTCATTATGAATCATATACCGCATTCCACTGCGCAAGTACTCAGAATCGGTAGGTGAAGCAAGAGAAATAGGTTGTTCAATGACAAACAATTTCCTTTCAACTCTCAAGACTAACTTAAGTTGACGAAACCAATCATTGAAATTATTTCTAGAAATTTCAAACATCGACCTGAAAGCCGAATGGTTTATGTTTTAGACAGGTAGTGCCATTTACAAAACATAGTAAAGTTCAAGAATTAGTATTTTCGATAATACTCCTTGAAGAAAATTAACTACCCATGTTTATTTAAATAAACAATTAATTTCCTAAGGTTAGGACCCAACTTGACATACCCCCACCACATCAGTTGATCTGCTAGTGATGGTGTATTCAAAAGGTAATCAACGATTGATAATTCACAACTTTTGCAATTCCTAAACCATATGGGACTTACTTTATTACAATAATATCTAGTAAGCATGTTTCATCCCATCTATGCCGCGTGTTAACAGGTCTAACCACAACAACGCTAAGTCGTCCAATTTCAAAACAGTAATTATGTAACACTCACCGTCTCACGGAAAAGCGTATAATTACCTTGTGATTGCAAATCTACACACGTCTCACGCATAGTAAAGAGCAATCAACAAGTGTTTTTACAAATTGGATGGCAATAACTTAGTTGAAAAAGGGTATTTTATTTGACGTGTCAAATATGTACGAAGAAGCATGCATACATCTTCGTATCATTGATTTTAATAAAAACTATTACTCAATTTAGTTATTATTACGGTATCACCTATTATCATCGTATCTTATACATAAATAGTGAGACCTTAAAATTGACGATTCAACGTTTCCTTACTGAGGGTATATATCGAAACATAAGCATAAAAAAGTAATTTTGACCAATTTTAAAAGTTTTTATGAACATACCGACCATAAGATGATTATTATGACGGTCTCATGGGGATAGGATTGTGTATGACTAGCACAAATCAACCCTCAAATTCCACCCAAAAAAATATGAGTTCACCTTTTAGTATCTATAGGAATTGGGTATCCATTATTGTTACCCAAGATAGTTTTTACCCTTTAGTTTCGCGAGTTAAGATTGTGAGATCATATGTTATCTATTCCGTCGTTACAGATGTGTACATGTGGTCTTTGTCGCCTTTTCTGGAGCATTGAGATCGGTATTAAATTATATGAGTGTACCGGTAGTATATTAAATTCTAGAACTTGTTTTTGTGATGCATCCTGAGACCGCATTAGTAAGTATTAGGATTTGCTTTTACAAGATGGATTAAGATTAACCCATGTTTTAAAACCTATAATTATTATTTATGGTCACACGATCATGTAACTATCCCCACCCTTTCATGTACTCATTTTTTAGATGTTGGATACCCTAGTACAACCCTCCAAGCCTATCCTTTTTTACGGTTCTTGTAATTTTCTAGTTAAGCCTCGACTATATTAATGAAGAGCATTTTCATCTTTAATCCATCGTTACACCCAACTATCGCCTTAGCTACCTTGTATGTTACTCGCTCTTTTAGTACATTAGTGTTTAAACCTTATAGGTATTTATTTGAGTACACGGTTGTTAAGTCCTTATCCTTGTAAATACAGTTTTGGGACGATTGGGATTCATGGTAGTATTTATTTCGCAGAAGAATAGGGAAGAAAAGTTAAGTCAATACCCTCATATATTTGTTAGATGATCTTCATGTTATTTCGATCCACCTTAAATCGGGTCATTAGTTAGATTGTAAATATCGAGCGTGTAAAAGCTCAAGTGTAGGGGTACGTGTTATAAACCCCATGTTGTGATGTATTATGTTATTCAAAAAAAAGATTGTTGTAGAGTTGTGTAGAGTTTGTATATCTTCGTCCGAGTCTTGGCTTAGCAACCAAACCAGCGTGTACTCGTGTAAATAATTAGCTAACCCTTCCACTCCAAATTCACCCAAAGCCACCCAAATGTATGCCATCCGTTTCCATTTCCATTATATGTTATCTTACACCTACACCCCACAACCCTTTGAAAATACCTCTTCAGTTAGTAATTGAATAATGCTTGCCCTAGCGGTGGAGGTTTGTTCCTTACCAAACCTTGGTATATTTTTATGCTATGACAGGTTTAATGAGTGTTGATTTTCCGTTTCCACCATTAGTTATAATTTATTTATACCACCCGAGAGAAAGACGAGAATATCCAAAACCACTTTTGTGAGGTGCTCAAGTATATTACTTCTTCGTGCATTTAATTTCGTAGATCTAGAAGGTTGTGTTGTAAAATACTTTTAAAGAGTAGGTCAAATAACCCTCATATTGCTATTGTCTAGGTAGAAAAGCCCACTTGCTTGAGGAGAAGCAAATCCCAAGTGTAGGGATATTTGATGAGGTGTCATTTTATATACTTTTTCGGGATCGTTTAACCTTCTAAATTATGCATTTATGCCTAAGATAGGTACTCAATCGTTCTTTTTTAGGTATTTAGCAATTGGAAGGCATTTGGAGGAAATACACGTGACTTGGACTCATTTAGAAAAGAAACGGACGAGACTACGAACATCACCAACATCTCTCAAGATTATGTTCTCAGCGGCTGGAGACGGCGTCACAAAATACACGTGACGCCGTCACAACTCATCTCATGACGGCATCACAAGATTTCACGACGGCGTTAGATCGCACAACCCAGCCCAAGATCTAGAATATTCTCTTTCACGACGGTGTCACGATTAAAGCGCGACGCCGTCGCAACGATTTATCTATATATACAAATCCTTTTTTAGGGTTTTAAGGGTGTGACTTTAGAGTAAAAAAGGGAGACGAAACCTAGTTCGTTTGGCAGCTTATTAGGACGATTTTAGGGCATCAAAACCCGATTGTAACTCCTTCAATTCATGTTTTAATCAAGTAAGATTATCTAAAAAAAAAAATAAAAAAACCATTCATATGTCTATGGTTGTTTGATTCATTATTATTCTTGCTTTATCTTTAACATGCTTGGCTAAACTCCCTATTGTGTTCATTTATGATTGTATGAAACCTTGAATGTAGATCTTAGTGATGTTGCTTCTTGTGATGGATATGAATGTTAGGCTTTAGAAAAAAACAGATTTTTGTTGTATCGCTGTTGATATGTCTTAGGCGATACTTGATTGTGTAGGAAGGATACCATCGGTAACTAATCTTCATACTACTTGCCCTGCTAATTGGTTGATTCACTCTTAATATATTTCACATGCATTTAATATACTCTTAAGGGCCTTGTAATAGTCTTCATACTACATTACTTGCTCGTTTCCCTAACGGAATATTAAATAGATAGCGGGTTCATGTAATTCATTCATGACTTAGGAAATAATTACATAGATCATCACAAGTTTGTGACCAACACAACACTAGGAGAGAATCTTGCGGAGGATGAATGATTAAATGAATTCAATTCTTTTATTATATTGTTACCACCATTAGGTAGTTTATTATTTTGTTTAATTGCACTAAAACCAAACCAAGCCTCCTCAAATATTGATTTTTTTTTTTTTTTTTTTTTCTGCTTTCTATAAACACAAAAAACAATAATAATCTCTCCAAAGCCTAGAAATTATGTTTAGACCGTGTTCAAGCCTTCAACCCATTCGTAGAGAACGTAAACAACCACCGAGTTCTTGCTTATACACTATATTACACAATGTAGTTATCGCTAAGGGAGTTATAAAACTTCTTGTAGAAGTCCCTTACGACAACCGCATCAATGATTAATCTCAGGTTTTATGTAGTGTTTTACACTAGGAATAACAAATAGAATCGCGTGTAGGAAATTTATCAAGAAACCCGAATGTGAAATTTTCACAGTGGTTGGAGACGGGCGTCAGGAATTTTCCTAACGGCGTCGCGCCTCCAGACTTGTGAAATTTTAAAAAATTTCTATTATTTTTGAAAAATGACTTGTACAATATCCAAAATTTGTAACTTTCTTATAAGCCTGCAGAAACCTTGATTATATCATCACATTCATCCTATCTTTACTGCTTTTATAGAGTCAACCCTAAAAAGTTTTCGTTGTAATATTCAGTTATCCGTCGATTATACGCAATGGTGTAGTTGTCTTTGTCTTTGATTTATAGGTTATATTTGAGGAGAAGAAACCCGAAAGTTCTTAGGAAGTTTCAGGAGGATGATTCTTGGAGGACGATTTAACCAGTTATCACATGTTTCTTCTCCATTATTGAGCAAACCAGGGGAGTACTAGTTTCTTTTACTTGTTTTCTTTTCACTTTATTCGTTTTACGAGTACTTTTTAGAACATTGGAGACAATGTTCAACTTAAGTATAGGGGGGAAATAAGCCTTAGAAACTATTCCTTTAATTGCCATTTGCTTTGTCCTTAAAATGATGAGTAATATATCAAAACATAACATAGATGGTAATTTTAACCAAAATTTAAAAAAAATTATGACACATACCGACGAAAACTGAGTATTATAAGCATCTCATGGATAGGAATTTATAAGACTAGCACAAAAAATCCTTAAAATTCCACCTCAGAAATGTGAGGCTCGCCTTTAAATATATAGGAATTCGGGTATCCATTTTTGACACCCAAGATAATTTTACCTTTAGCTTTCTCACGTTATAGGAAGTAAAGCAATCGTGTGTATTTTTTTCACCTTAATTTTTTTTTTTTTCCATCATTATGGATGTGTTGTATGTGGTTTCGTAGCCTGTTTCTGGAGCAATGGTATAGGATTTAAAATTATATGAGTGTTACCGATAGTATATTAAATTCTTAGACTGTTTTTATGATTGGTCCGAGACGTATAGTGGGGAATTAGGATTTGCTAAATGATAAGAGGCACTAGGATTACCCATGTTTTAAAACTGTAATTGTTATGATGGTCACCTCTTTTTATATAACTATCCTACACCCTTTCCATGCACTCATTTTTAGGGATGATTCCCCTTTACACCCCTCCAAGGTTCTATCCTTTTCAAAGTTCTCGTAATTTTCTGGTGGATTCCAGACTATTAATGAAGAGCATTGTCACCTTTGAACCAATTGTTACACCCAAATCGCCTTAGCCTACCTTGTATGTACTCGCTTTTAGTACATTATTGTAAACCCAGTTATCATGCAGGTAGTACCATTGTTGCTATATCGAGTCATTTATCCTTGTTATACAGTTTTAGGACTGATTATGATAATGTAGTTTTTATTATATGAAGAATTGGGAAGAAGTTACATGTTACCCCCAATAGAGCTCAATACGCTCCATGTTTGTTGATCCTTTCAATACGAGTCATTAGATTAGTAAATTGTAATGAGTTAGCAAAAACTCAAGTGTAGGGGTGTGTTATAAACCCCAAGTTATGTATTATGTTATCAAAAAAAGAGAAAAACAGAAAAGAAAAAGAAAGAGATTGATGTAGAGTTTGTATGTTTTAGTTCGTTGTCCCGGTTAGAGTAGTCGATTTCCTTAAGTCATAGGCTTAGCACGCCTTATGCATGTATTACTTGTTAGTTATTTAAACTTATCACGCCGTGTATCTACCATCGTTGTGTTGCGTGGTTGAACCTACACCCTACACGTCACAACCCTTTAAAGCCCTCTTTGATAGTAATTTCTAGTACTTGCACCTAGCGGTGAAGGTTTGATCCTTTCCACCAAAGCCTGTGTTTAATTTCGTACTATAGGACAGGTAACGAGTGTTAATTTTTCTATTTCCCATAATGTTATTAATCATTATACACCCGAGAGAAAGAGAGAATCCAAACACTTATGTGAGGTGCTAGTATATACTTTCCATGCTTTTAATACTGATGGTCTAAAAGGGTTGTGTATAACAACTGCTTTTGAATAGTAGGTTAATTGCCCCCAATATTACTATTTTCTAGGGTAGAAAATGCTATTGCATTGAGGGATAAGCAAATCCCAAGTGTAAGGTATTTGATAAGGTATCATTTTATACGCTTTTTAGGGGTCATTTAACCCCCTAAATCATGCTTTTATGCCCAAATTATATACTTAAACATTTGGTTTTGCGTTTTTAATATTTGGATGGATTTTTGAGGAAATACATGTGACTTGGGCTCAATTGGAGAAGAAACGGACAAGAACTCAAACTCTAACCAAGTCTCTGTGAAAGAATTATGTACAGTGACCTGGAGATCGGCATCGCGATTCCTAGCGAAGACGTCATATCATACAAGCGACGACAGTCAAGATTTCAAGGTTCCGGCTAGAACGTAGCCGCCTTAAAAGAAACCCTAGAAGATTCGATGGAGTGACGGCGTCAGAAACCTTGCGACGCCGTCGCGCTCGAAAATCTATATATACAAACTCGTTTTAGGATTTTTAAGTGTGTAACTTTTAGGATCCGAACCCTAGTTTTAGAAGACGAATTTGGCTGCTACTTAGGCTGTTTTTAGGGTGTCAAAACCCTCTTATATATGCCATTAACTCATGTTCTAATCAAGTGATATCCTTTATCTTTTCTTCATTCAATTGTCTAGTTGTTGTTTGATTGATTTATGTTCTTCACATCCTTATAACATGTCTGGCTAGATCCATTAGTATTTACTTATGATTGCATGAAACTTATTATGTAGATCTTTATTATGTTGCTTCTTGTGATGGATGTGCGCGTTAGGCTTTAGAAAACTAGCCATAAGATATTAAATTGGCATAGACATCTAGGGAAACGCGAGTGCGTAGAAATGATACCATATGGTAAAACAGTCTTCTTACTACCTTTCCCCTAATATGGTTGGTCCCTCTTAAAGTGCTTTTAATTTCAGTAATGTACTCTTTAGGGCTTGTTATAGTCTTCATAAATACCTACTTGTGCGTTGCCTTAACGATAATATACATAGACGGCACGGGTTGTGTAATTCGTTCTATGACTTAGAAAAATACTTACCACATTTCATTACAAGGTACATGCAAAACATAATTTGGAAGATAACATAAAAGGTAATGCATGATTAAGTAAATACATTCATTTACCATATAAGTTATCACCAAAGTAGTTTAGATTTATTTTATTATTATTAGTTTAATTAGTTAAAAAACCAACAAACCTCTCAACCAATGATATTTACCTGCTTTTATAAAAATATAAAAATACAAAAAGAATCTTCTCTCCACCCCTTATACCTCTGTTAGAATATGTTCGAGCCTTCCTAACCTATTCCCCTATAAAACGATTACAACCCCCCGAGTCTTGCCTTACTACACTACGACGGTTAGATACTCTACCTAGGGGATTGTAAAACTCCTTGCGAGTTGTAAGACCCGCATCAACTACTTTGGGATGGCTTACCCTTAATCTCAAAATTCTACATTTCTTCAAATTTCGGGTCTTCTCACTCCTCTAATTATCTCACTGCGATCGAGAACTAAGTATTGTTCCATAGTAAGCATCTCAATATCAATTTTGACCATTTTGTCAGATTCAGCTTCTAACGAGTCAGATTCATAGAAGGAATAAATGTTGTGAACTACAATGGGCGTGGTATCCTTCTTGGCTCGGAATTGTCTTTTCGGATTGGCAAAAGGGGTAAATACCCTGGTATTGCTACTTCGAGTCATCCCTGAGCAGTTTATAAAAGGATCAGTAGAATCTAAAAAATGAAAGTAGCAAATTACGAAAGTTCAAATTGTAAACTATTCTTAGCTCTCCGACAGCGGCGCCAAAAACTTGATGCGTATTAAGTGTTTAAATTAAAATTCAAGTTTAAAATTTATAAAACTCGTCTACCTATGATCTACAACGCACTAACAGGCAGAGAACCCGGTCGTGTGTAGTGCAGGATTGGTAAATCCGACCCCCCCCCCCCCCCCCCCCCCGGTCATCGATATCATTTCACGCTTACGATTTATCCGACATTCTAATTTAAATAGCCATCATCCCGCCCCATCTTGTAACCCAACGAGCTAAGTTTTTTAGTTCACAAATTTGAGATATGTCACGGTTATAAAATGGTTTTGAATATTTTGTCAGTTTAAAAGTAAATAAATTACGAATTAAAATTATAAAATGATTCATAGAGAAAGATGTATAGCTTGTTATTCCTTAGTTTATAGTTAAAATGGTGGTTCTTGTGCAATGTTACTTATCGCTTTTTGGTGTTCTGATATCGATAGACCGAATTAGCATCGGAATCTGCCTGTATTTCTGTGATCCAAATCCCCGTTGGACACGAAGGCAGGGTATCCAGGCTATAGTGATTAACCCTCAACTATCCTCAAGACTTGTCTATAACCAATAATCAGCTATAAACCCTCTCTGAAAGAGTTTTCTGAACTTTATAAGTGTTTAATTTAGCGTAGGCTGGTGATATGAACCATTCTACAATCAAGGACAGATGCACCCTATCCTAGTACCTTGTTAACTTTTAATTCAACAAGTACGTCTAATATAAGGTCTAATAGGATCTACACTACCCTCAACACTACCAAAATTCAAGGATCAAGCAACAGGCAATAAGGATATCCATAAAATGATAATTCAACAAGAAACAATCATTAAAATAATAACAAATTCATAACAAGGCTAACACTTAAGGTGCTTAGCGACTCATGCTACAAGCTGATTTAAGGAAAAAAAATGAACGAATCTTAGATTGAGTTAAAATTTTATCCTTTCAAAGTCTGTATTTATGAATGATAAATACAATAAAGTAGTTAAAGTGATTTCTCCCTTGGATTAATGGTGAAAAGAGTCGAATTCTTCTGTCTTCAGGAGCCCTAGTCGATCCCTTGAACTCCCCTGCCAATGGTTGATAGGTTAATTAGGCCCATTAGGAGTTTTAATCCATGCATGCTTGTTATACTTATGAGTTTAATAAGCCATTACCTAGCAATAAGCTCGAATGAGCTTAAAAATAAGCTATGGTTCCCCACTGTTGGGCCTGTTAGGCCGGTTGGGCCCGTACGTAGTGTAGGATCCCGTAATCACTTCATAACATATATCATATACGAATCTGATCTAGAAAAGAGAAAGAGAGGTGAGTTGTTTTGTAGAGAGAGAAAGAAGAGAGAGAGAGAGATGAGAGAGTTTAGGAAAAGGAAAAAGATTTATTATTTTAACAACTAACTCTTTTCTAAATAGAAAAGAGTTTATATACCCCGTCGCGTTAAATGACGCGCAGGATATTTAACTAGGACCCGGGCTCGGGTTTTGCTTGGGATTAAACCCAAAACATATACAATATTAGATTAACTATCGAGCCTGATTCCCGATATTATACTATTACAACATTAACTAATTAAATGACCGAGACTCGTACACGTAATGAACGAACTTCCTGTTCGGCTCAATATTTTGAGGCTAACAATCTCCCCCGAAGTGAGTTCATTGATGACACTCCTTCATGAGATCAATGAGATTGCTTTTGTCGTTAAGCTCATGTGGTCTTGGTCTTTCTCTTTGTTCTTTGTTGTAGGTTTGTTCCTTCATGCTTTGCGATCTTGACTTAGAGCCTTTGACATTGTCTTTATCGTCTATGCCATCTTGCGATCTTGTATCTTTGCCCAACATTCTCATACTATGCCTCATCTTGAACGCTTCAAATAAGAGTTTGTAGAAGTCTTTGTCTTTAAATCTTGAGCTTTCATGATAGTTTGTCTTTGTAGAATGAGCATGAATATGTGGTAATGAATCAACTTTGGTTGATTGGGATACCGTTTTAACCTGCAGGTTTACGTTAGTGATAATCGAGAAAATTGATTTGAAAATCAATCGACGTGTTACTTGTAAAAGCGTTTTTGTAACACATCGAGAGTTTTAATCTTTTTATCAAAATTCATCAACCGTCAATTCATTTACTGGACCAAATCGATATCCAGTTGTCACAAGTTTGATTCATATAGAATCTCGCAAGTCACCTACCAAGAGCTTGTTTGATGCTGGCTCAAGCAGGATTTCCATCTTCATTGTGAATACATAAGTATCACTCGGATGTTCTGGCAAATATCACAATGATATTGCGTAGGACTCTTGTTAACAGCTTGTGAACTTGATGATGTTCAACAAGTGTTTGAAATGGAATGTGTCCTAACGAGATTTTTATTGATCTCTTGGCTCTAGACTCGATTAGTGCATTTTGGTTTTAGTACTCGGAGGCTGAGGCCTTAGAGCAGATTGGGCCCCCCCCCCCCCCCAAACCTGTTAATAATCAACGATCTCGGAGTGAGATGTCAATAGATAACGTGTGTATCTCCGTGACAAAATGAGACAAGTTTCTTTTAAGAAGAACACCGAATGGAATGGAAGGTTGTGCATTGCATCACTGTCTATGCTGTCGTTTTCAAAACCAGCAATCATCCTTGTGATTCTGATGATTATGTATTGACCCGGTTTTCTGCCTTAAGTTTGTTGGAGGGCTTCTTGTTTAACACCCAATATCCATAACATTTCTCTTTCATTCTTCAACGCCTCATGCATACCAAGACATCATTACTAACACCCTTGTTGTGAATAGTTCTATGTTGTAAGCTTCAATCATAGGTTCGGCCCATTATTCCATATACATTCATCTCCAATCATACCTAAGGACGTGCTATTTTCTAACTTGGATTATCCTTTGGTTGATCCTTCCGGTTCTGGTTGGATCATAGGATTGATTCCTAACCTAACCACCTTATGACTTCAGAATCGTCGTGAAATTAAGATGTTGTTGGGTATAAGATCGAACCATAAAACCGATTCTTACATTTTAAGCTCATTGAGAAGTCGAAATAGATTATATTTTTAATTACATTTACTCACCCTTATTTTAAATAAGTAAACACTTGGTATTTTTGAAATACATTGTGATTAAGAATATGTCCTTGAAAATTTTTGTGGGAGAAAATATTATTAGCATGAAATGGTTTGGAACATTTTTGATAATGTTTTTGAATACATTAGAATTGTCGGTGTTGATGAATCGAAAAACAAAAAAACTGTTGTTTATTGAAAAACTCCCCTCTAAAATAGGACCAATTGAGAAAATAGTTGTCCTTTTGAAAAAACATTGTGAGGGATGGAGTGTGAACACACAATTTTGACAGATTATGAATTGTCATCGAGAAAATTCTTGAAAAAATTGTGTTCAACTTAATTGAAAAACCCCAAATGTTAGAGGACTTCTCTTCTAACGCTAAGGAAAGCCACTTGAAACGTACACTAACCATTATTCTAAAGCTAAAAACATTGAATGTCTTGTAAACAGCTCAAGACCGAGAAACGTTAATTTCTCGTTGTGAGGATAAGATATAAACCATCCTATATTATGAATCTGGGTTATGTACTGATATTTGCCATAAGCCATTAAGAAATTTAGAAAATGACAAGTTTTAAACTAATTTGCAACTCTCGCTCGAACTTATTTAACACACAGCACCTGTCATTTTAATACGACAATATCTAAGACGTAAATGTTATCGATTCCAAGAGACATGTACCGATGAAAGATACTTTTTAGAAATTTTCTATTTTTCTAGATTTTGTATTTAATTTTTATACCTGTTGTCCTCAGCATTGCTATGTGAAGGTGGAATAGTAATCCAACTCTTTGATCGTGAGTGTAGCTGTCAGGTTTACTTAAGGTAACAAAACTTATTAGGAACCAATCATTGAACTTGACTGTGTCATGCGATGTGGTCTTAGATTCCGAGTTCTGAACCGGTTATTTATCATAAGTCCATTTTAGAGAAGAACGAGGATTTTTGAACTGCGATGTTCAAACGTCCATGGTGAACATTGAGGAACGGGCCTGAAGTGTTATTTTCAGCAGATACATTTGTCCACCATCAGATCAATTCCTTGAAGCCCTGTTTCTGAGATATCCTGTCTTTTACCTCCGCAATCAAACTCTAAGTCCTTCCTTTATAGAATGAAACGATGTACCAGTACTTAAGAAGAGTACCGCACTAAACATCAAAGCTTGTTCGCTTTCACAACTTGTTAGTGATATCTTCTTGTTAAACCATCTGGGGGTTTCACTGTCAACCTTTGTTGTCTAGAGGTGAATATCTTTTCTGGTTTGAAACCCATCAAAGACAAACAGTCTGAAGAATTCTACCCGTTGGTTGCACACCTAGACAAGACTAGGACATTGTTGTTTTCTCATGCCCACATGGAAATCCTTTTTATTGAAAACCTATATCTGTTGGGTATTTGTCCTATTTGGTTTTCTTTGCAACCCTTATTTGCTCTTCGGGTTTGTTTCCTGTTCGTTGTCTTATTGGATTGGAAACTTAGCACGCGAGTTGACTTCTTTCAGGAATTTGTAACACAAGAATCATGATTTCATAAAAGACACATTTCTGTTCTGACATGTCGAGCAAACAAAATGTTCGGAGGGTCAGAAAAATTCTAGAGTGTCCTGAGTGTTTCTTGTGTCTTTTTTCTTACCTCCCTCTAGTAGTTGATTATGAACCATGTTTATTGAGCTATACCATGATGAGCTAGTTGCAATCATGTTATGAGGTCTTGCAAATTCACGTTCTCTTAGCAGGATAATGTGTAGGAACTGGTTTTGAAAAATCGTACTCCACATCAACATGGAAGGCAAACCGTTCTGTGAAATATTGGGTCGTTCAAGATTTAAACACAGTCGGTTGTCTAACAACGAACCTGGTTTCTAAGTGGGTTGTAAAACTGGTTTTCCTCCCCAAGATTGATGGTTTGCAAACTTAGTATCACCACCTATTTCCTTCCTGTTAATATTCCTTACTTATTTTTTAATGCTGCAGATTGCAAACCCTTTTTCTGAAGATGAGCTTTGAATTTATCATTATTTGCAATCAACGAAGTTGTATTTCTATGTTCTTAGCTCTCCGTTTCTTGATAGAATCAAACATTTCTTTGTAATGCCTTTTCAAAGTCTCATTTTCCTTAAGTAATTTAGCCACCTTATGTTCTAGTTCGATGTTTATTGTTTCAATTGCATCTATGTCATTTTTAACCTTGGCTTCATTACTTTTTACATTCAAAAATTGGACGCTGATGCCCTTCTTTTAAAAACTGATTTTTATATTTAGTTCAAGATAACACAATGTTGCTTCCATTCTAGATTTTTTTTTTTTTTGAAATTGGGCAACATTCTTTTTGAAGGCAAATATTTTTCAAATTCGAGTAAAATGAATTGAGAGTTACAATGTCGCTTTCATCATTTAATTTAGCAGGCAAAGGACACGTGTCATAACATTGATCAGCATTCTGGTCAACCTCTCCTTCATTATTGGATTCAGGTTGCTCAGTATGCTGTTGTCCTGTACCAGATACATTATCATCAGCAGTCGTTTGTACCTCAACCATTGGCTCTTCATTATCTATGGGTCTGATATCTGCATCATCAACATGTGCATCATTCCCTGATCTGCTGCATGTATCCTGCTCTTGTGATTCTGTCCCATTGCTTTCCTATTAACTAAAACCTAGCAGCTAATTCTTTACAATCGTGACAAACCATTTTCTACTGTTGTCCTGGGTTTGTCTTTCTTACATTCACCCCTTCTGTCATTCCCATTTTATGCAGTGCTCTTTCATCAATCGACTTTTGACATATTCCATGAAAGGACCAGCGTCCTCATGGAATTCTGGAATATCAAGTTGAGTGTATTGTAGAAAGTAGTTGCGCGTCATTACAATATATTCATCATTCAAATAGATCTGTGAGTTGATGAACATTTGAAACTGTGTCTCGAGTACTTTAAAAGAAGCTGGAATCCAACACATGAAATTCGTTGTTATCAAGATTCTTTGAAGTTGATCCATGTTTAGGAACATCGTGCCTGTAAAAATCTCAAAATCTTGACCAAAGAGTGTTGCAAACGCGCGTCCGAATCCATTCTCGGTTCGACTTCCTTTTAAGTCGTTGTTTAAAAGACGCTTGAGGTGAGAATGAAGTTGTTGAAAAGATACCATGCAAGCTTTCTTTTGATTTGACTTGAATTTAGTTTTCATTTGTTGTTCTTTATCTGATTCCTGAACACGAAGATAAGGGTAAATCTTTCTTTCCATTTTATCTTGAATTATGAAAGTGTAAAGATATGTTTGATCTTAAGTGATGTGATGTGATGAAATTGTGGTTAGTGTATGCATTTCAACGTTCACGACGGGGTTTTACAACTCTATGATTAAAACCGATAAATGATTTAACGGGATTTTACAAAATCAATAGAAAACCGTGAATGAATAATCGATTGTTGTTGAGGTTTGTTTCTTGTATGATTAATGCAGTTTAAGTCCTTGTTGATGGTTTTGGTTTTGGCTTATGGTTTGATGATTTGTTTGGAATTCGGCGCAGTTGGATTATGAATTTTTTTTTTACCTTATTACCAAAATCTAAATTTGGTGTAAAAATAAGCTAAAAAGGCTATAGAAAAAATTATATTTTACTTAATTTTTCCCGCCAAAAAGTGTCGCTAAAAAGGTGTCGACCGAATTTTTTTTTACCCTATTACCAAAATTTGAATTTGGTGTAAAAATAAGTTAAAAAGGCTATAGAAAAAATTATATATTACTCAACTTTTTCCGTAAAAAAAATGTCGCTAAAAAGGGTGTCGTCTGGATACTCCTTTTTTTTTTTAAATCAAACCGCTGGCTTATTCTTTATCAAACCGCTGGCATTATTGTAATGACAAGTCGCTTTGCAAGTTAGACACCAAACCGCCGTGAGATATGGCAAACCGCCGTGTATTATTTTAATATCAAACCGCTGCCCTTTTTTTTGAGTAAACCGCCGTGGACTCAAACCGCTGCCTAGTTTGGCAACTCGCCGTCTTAATATTAAAGTAACTCGCCGGATTATTTTGGCAACTCGCCGTGACTAATAACAACTCGCCGGAGTATATGGTAATCCGCCACCTATTTTTTGTTGATTAAAATAATCAACTCGCCACTGTGGTCAACAAACCGCCGCTGACTTTTACCTAAAAACGTGGATCTTGTCCCCTACTTTGTCAAACCGCCGACTAGAGTATTAATTAAATAAGCAACTCTCCACCAAGAACACTAGACGATTTGAGCAAAATCCCAACTTAGCTTTCTAGCCCCGAATTAGGTTAGAAACAATTCAAGTCCTATGTGTGTATATCAAGTTAAAAACACACCATAGCCTCGTTTTCTTTGTGGAATCTTCAATAATGCGGCAACTCTCCCACGAAGAAGACACCAAATAAATTCGAATCATTTAAGCTAGATTCGAACTAAGGCTTGTGTAATCTCATGGAAATGGCAACAACATGAACTTCTTTAGCATATAACAAGAAAAAAACACAAATTAACCAACAAATAAGCCCAAATTACTTTTTTGAGCCGTGGGCTTTTAGAACCAAAATAAGCCATGAAATTTGCTAATCAACCACAAGAATCAAACACAAATCCACCCTTGAAGCTCTGATACCAATTGTAGGAGCCTGGTATGTGCTTAATTACACATACCTTTTACCTTTAAAAACAAGCTAAATAACCAAAAAACGGACTTAAAATGCCAAATATACGCTTGTTTTGCTAATTGTATTGTGCAGGAACGAATATTTAAGAAAAGGACGAAAAACAAAGCCAAAACGACAAAACCGGACTCGGAATGGAAAAGACTGTGAAAGACAAAGCCAAATCGAAGCCGAAAAGTCAATCAAGTCAAAAAATCAACAGAAAAGTCAACTGGTCAAAGCCAAAGTCAACCCAAGTCAACCCCGAAGTCAAAAAGTCAAGAAATATAAGTTTAAGGGTTGAAATTGCCAAAACCCTAAACTTATATTTATAAGAGGAAAAGAGAAAATGAAAGGCAAGGGTGCAAAACTGCCAAGATGGGAAAGTTATACTACGAGGGCCAAAACTGTCAAGCCCTAAAACTTGTAGCACATAAGGACGGTTCCCAATGCTAAAGAGTTTATAATCTGGACTTAACTTGCCAAGTCCCCAAAGTTATATAACAAAAAGGACGATGGATGCAAAGATGCATATATCCATGAGGGGCTAATGTTGCCAAAACCCCCAAATGTACACCCTGTCACCCTTTCCTTTTTATAACTTTATTTCCCGCCATTTTTGAAACCCAAAAACCCAGGACCAAACACCATCAACGGTTTACAAACCCTTATTTTTTAAACCCTGAAGACTATCACCACCACCATGGTCAAACCTCTCCCCCCTCCTCCACTAAAACCCTAATCCCATTTGGCAATCCCACAATTCCCCAAGCCTAATCCAACGGCTATAAGGATTGATTATTGATGAAATTGAAGGGCCAGGATTTGTTTGCTTTCCCCCTCTCACACAACAAACACAAAGACTCAGTTATAAAAGAAGAAGAAGACAGAAGAAAAGGAGAGTTAGTTTTAATTTCAGTTTGTATTTTTTTGGTATTTTTAAGCATTTTCTTTTAAGTTTTAAAAACTTACACACTTTGTAATCTTTAGCCGTACTTTACTATTTTGAAGTAATAAAATTCATATTTTAAAAGTTTCAATTGTCTTTCATTTTTCACTTTAACCATTGTTAACTTCAATAAGCTCAATAAGCTCTAATAAGCTAATTTCGAGACTTATTCCTTGTTAAAAAGCTCAAATTCAGTTAAAGACTTGTCAAAAAAGTCATTATTTTCACTGGTTTTGTTCATTTTTAAATCAAAACATGACAACTTGAGTTCATACGTTTCATTTTGGAAGCTACAAGGAGTAATAAGCTTTTAACAGCTTATTGAGCTTTATAGCTCAGGTTTAGAGGCAAGGTGCCAATTAGGTATGTTTTTAAGCCACTCACTTTACAAGAGTGGCTTGTGACTGAGACTACAAAAAATTCAAGGTTCCATCTCTCAAATTTCATTTTAGCTTAATTTTAACTTAAAACATTTGCTTATTTACTCTCCATTCCTGTTCAAAATTAATCTTTGCCAAACTATTTGTTTAGAACTTGTTTATTTAATGTTTTAAGTTTTCATTCATTGATATAAATGTGTGTAAATCAGTTTATTCTTTTAAAACTGTACAAAGTTAGTGTAATAAGCTCTAGTGAGTAAAGTGGCTTATTTCATTAATAAGTTGCAGATTTAGTTTAAAAAATAGCTTTATTAGGTTAGATTAAGTAAAAGTAGATAAAAGGTTTTAGGAGTTTTAGCTTAAAAATAGATTTTAAGCTCATTTAGTTTTGACAGTTTAAATAAGAGGGTGTTTGGGATAGCATTCAAAACGGGTCAAAAAGGTTTGTCTTTGGGTTGAGGTCATTAAAATAGACTTAGCTTAGATTTACAAGCTTGTTTAAACTGTTTTTAAAAAGTTTTAAGGTTTTAAAATCGTTTTCCAAAGATTTCTAAACCATTTTGAAACTGTGAGAATTTATAACATCACAAGATGCTTTATTTTGGTTTAAGCACTTGTAAGTTTTGAGTTTAAGGTTCAAACAAGGACTCCTTTAGTTGTTTCTAATCAAGCTAGCAAACACCTTGGGTCTTTTGACTTGTTAAGTCAAAACACCCAAGTCTTTTTTAAGTAACAGTTTTAAAAGAAACCATGCCATTTTTTATCACCAGTCAAAAATCAGCGAAGTTAAAAATGTTTTAAAAGCTAAAAATTGGTGCACTAGCCATTTGCTAGAGTACTTTCCATCTGTTTGTGGCTCATATTTCCTTATTTAGAGCTTATTTGACAGCTTTTTGAAAAGCTTTCAAATAAGCCCATTTAATAGCCTTAAAAGCGTCCCCAGGTGCAAAGTGGTGAGACTTTACGCCCCAGTTCCATATCTTTAAAAAGAGATTTATACGATCAATTTTTTGGCTTAAATTAAGAGCTAAAAAGCTCTTATATATAATCCACTTAAAGTTTCAGACCTTAATAAGCTTTTTGTTAGCTTAAATTTAAGCTCAACTTGCCTTTGACTGTTTTAGTTAGTAAGTGTAGGGTTGCTATTTTATCATTTAGCATATTCACTTATTTTCATAAGCCCATATTGTTTCCCTATGATAGCTTTTTAGGTATATACTAGTTATAATTTGTGCTCATAGCCCTTTTTTCTTAGCTTATTTGTCCAACAACTTTAAAGCCTTTTTAGCCATTTAGCATAGTTTTAAGTGTTTCAGTCAAGAATAAGCTTTACACTAATTTAGTTTACTTGTAGCCTTTTTATAGCATATTTAGATTAGTTTACTCCCTTTTAGCTAATTTTAGTCCACTTCCTATCTTAAACACCACAGGTCCAAAATGACTTAGTCCACTTAGCTTATATTAAAGCCTGTAATTCTTAAAGCATACTTGTCGAACTTTAAGCTTATTTTTAAGCTTATTAAGTGCTTTTACCGTAAAAAGTTGTAGAGAGACAAAGAGTTGTTAAGTTTCCCCACGAGCTTTAACAACTTTGCTTCTTTTGAGTTTTTTAAAAAAAAAAGGTAAAGACAAGAGGCCCGGTGAGCAAGACTCGAAACCCGGACCAATCGATACAATCCCCTTTATAAATAACACACTCCTTACCACTAGCGCCCTTGGGTCGTTTCGTTAAAGACTCAAGGGCTTAGTTTTTAAGGGGTTTATAGCTTGTAGGCTAATAAGCCTGTCAAGCTTATTACGGCTTAATTTTAAGCAACTTTCGTTTTCTTTAATTTGTCGGAGATTAATCATAGTGAAAGCATTTTTGTAAATTTTTTCAGAGTTTTCGAATTATTTAATATTTTTTATAATTAATTTCGTTAAAAGTTTGAATTTATCATAAAAATACTAAAATTACAAAAAAAATATTTTTGCTTTTTTAGAAATTTTTTTTGTGTCATATAGTTTGTAGAAAAAATACAAAAATTTTCGTAGGGTCATTTTTACAACTTTTCCTTTTTTAAAGAACGGTCCGGGTGCGGGATTTTGTCTTGACTCGTTTTTGGGTCAAACGAACTCCGTTTTCGGTCTAGTCTTTTTCATTCTTCGTTATTTGTTCCCTAGAGTAGTTTAGAAGTGAAAATTTCTTCGTAGGGTTATTTTTAAAGAATTTAGGTTTTTCCCCCTTTGTTCGGGATTCGTGCTTCTGTTTTTCAGCTTAATTTCGTAATTTTTAGGATTTTCTTAAACGTTTTAGTTTGTTATTGTTTAATTTAACTTCCTGCACTCTCAAATCATTTCCTTCCTTCAAACTCAAATCTTCCGACTGTATCGATTCTCCAGTACAGCCTCGTTGGGGATAAACGACCCGGGAACACTCTATACTACTTCTCGGTTTCATTGATCTTGTTGATTTTTAGACTATTATATATTTTATATTTTATTATATATTATATATATATAGTGTAAAAACCACCAATCAATTTTGCTTTGGCAGCCGTTGCCGGGTGGAGGCTTTGAACCGTTTACGTTACGTTTAGCATTTGTGATTGAAACTAGTTAATATATTTTCTTTTAATATAAATAAAAATAAAAAATACAAAAATAAATATATATACATTCTTTTAGTAGAAAATAATCATATAAAAACCAAAGAAAAAACCAAAACATAAAAACATTGTCCATAAAAAAAGAAATAAAAGACCCAAGATGGAAAATAATACCAAAATATCATATTCTCAACTGAGGTAATTATCATAATAACTACCGGTGACACTTGTATTGGTCATCCCTACTCGAACAAAGATTTAAAAACTTGCCTATTTGTGTCTCTAACGTGTTAACGGCTCACCTTGAAAAGATTAAACAAACAATAAAATGGGTATACGGTGGGTTGTTCCCTAAAACTACGACCCTAAAGGAGAAATTAGCTTCGCGCTATTACCTACTCTCTCCTCTGCTCCCTTTAGTTAATATCTTTATTGAGAGCTACCGTGAAGATAATAGATTATTGGTTTGAGTTGTTCTAAACTCAATGTCCGGTTAAATCAAATTAGTGAATGAATCATTGAAAAAACCAAAAAAAAGATTAAGTGTAAATTTCTGTAATGAAAACTTCTAATTTGTGCATATCGCACTCGTTCTCAAGCACGTAGACGCGACAACCACAATTCGACAAACTTCTGTTGAATCAGCCAATCTTGAGAACCTGATGACACTCCCATAATTACGATGGCTGATTATCGTACGATGGCGCAATTGCTCGAAGCAACCCACCGAGGTTACGAGGGATGCGATAGTTATTCCGGAAATCACCACGGCAATAACTTTGATAACAAGCATGATCTACTGAAACTGTCTAAAACAAGCAATATTTATTTGAAATGATAAAGAAGATCCCACAATGCACACACCGTTAATTCAACAAGAACACTCACTATGAAGATTCCGAACGTAACCAAATACTCGTTAAACTAATGCTTTTTCCCGTTTTTCTCTCGAAGGGGCAGCCCGGATATGGCTAAAAAAAGAACCCCTCGATCGATTGAAACATGGGATGAATCTTGATTTCTGAAATTTATTAACAAATTCTTCCTCCCTCATAAAACGACAAATCACAGAAATGAAATCACGAGATTTCAGCAAAAATTTGATGAGAACGTATTATGAGCTTGGGATCGATATCAATAATCTATAAAGGGGATATGCCGGCACAAACAGTGGGTTTTCAAGAAATTGCATCAACTCGATACCTATCTATAAAATCCCAATATATATAAACTCAAATGATCCAATAATCATTGAACTCTGGCCGTCGATGGTAACATTCTTAGACAAAAAATCCTCGATAAGTTTAAAAAAAAATCATATCGAGAGCAAGTCTAAGGTAAACGTCAAACAAGAAACAAAGTTGTTTATGTATAGCAAAAAAAAGTACAAGCAGCATATCCACCCTAGCAGACTCAACAGAAGTAGCTGAACTCAAAGACATGGTTCGGGCTTACAATCATCGAATAGAAAGACCCAAAAACCCCACTTCCGCCCCCCGTACAAGCTTTGAACAAAGTTTGTGTAACTTGTGGGGGAGGGTCAATTCTTATCAAAACTGTCCACCACTAACAACAAGCATTAAACATGACAATTATCCAAGAGTATGTGACCCATGCCGCGCGGCAAATTCAACCAAGCTAAATCTGGGTATCGACCTCACGATGGTCTCAAAATCAAGCGACCTCATGGTTATCCTCCTTCAGAATCCCCAAAGCAAATAGTACCATAACAATTTCAATCGGAGGAAAAACTTCCCCACCTTCAATCCCTCCACAAAAAAAAAAACCAGAGGAAACAATTTCAACCAATGGTCAATGTATCGACCTCCGTCAATCAACCATTAGCTCATCAACCATAGCTCATCAAGGACCTGCTCCTCAGACACAACGTGTGTCAAAACCAGATTTGAAAGATAGGTCACATCCAAAAGGATGCATGTTGAGAAACATGCAAACCAAGGTAAAACCTGCTATCCCGAAATGGCAAATTTGACTGACATGCTTAGCAAAATTTAGTTACCTGTGTGTATGCTAATACAGCTTCTACTCATCCCGTTCTGGAACTCTTCCTGTCACACTATTCACCAACCCAAAGGAGAAGATATAAAATGTATCACTACCAACCCGCAGTAGGATAAACCATCCCAGTTACCGACAGCAGTTAATCAAGATGCCGAGGTAGCCAAATGGTACATACTATCCATCCTGCTCTTCACGAAGCACCGAAAACGTCCAAAACCTCCTGATTAGTTCAAATTCCAGTCATCGAAATCCAAAAACAGAGCCCAAAGTTTGGCTCCTGTTTAACTCCTGCGTAACTTATACAACTCCAGTTCCTAAAGCATCAATTCATTTCCCATCAATAAGTAATGTGAAAGGCCAAGAAAAAAAGCAAACGACCAAAACGTGAATTCTATGAAATCTTAGAAGATTTGAGTTCGAGATTAGCTATACCGATCCTTGAAGCTCATGCCTAAATTTGCTCGACTAATAAAACCTAATAGGAAACAAGAAAAATTGAGCGAAATGCAAGAACTCCTTTGAATGAGAACTGTTCAGCGGTCATCCTCCACAATTTACCAAGAAACTTGGAGACCCCTTGCCATTTCTGATTCCCATGTGAATATACGGGATAACTACATGCAACGCATAGGCCATCTTGGTGCGAGCATATAATCTCATGCCATATTCCGTCTGGAAAGATCTCGCTCTTCCGAACTAACCCCAACTTGCATGACCTAAAGCTAGCAGAATAGTTTCAATCACTGAACCAATCGCATTGCTAAAGACCTCCGTCTAATGGTTGGAAAGTTCCGATTTCCCAGCTGACGTACGTATTGTAGATTTTGAACCAGACCCCTCGAGAACCTTTTAGATTCTCGAGCTATGTTTCTTGAAAACCATTCAAGCTTTGAAAGATGTTTTAATGAAGGTTAGATTACCCATCGATTTGGCAAGACTGCCATCACATTCAAACTGGACCAAACTTCAAAATACACAAGCTGATTACACCCATAAGACGGTAAACAAACTCGACGTCATTGATATGGCTTGTGATAGTATTCTCAAGAAGGTCCTAGGATTTTCAACGTGATCGCGAGTGGCAATCCCACACCATTATTTTAGAGCCTATTGTATCTTCTAACTAGCTTCATCTCCAAATCACACTCCTTTCGGGGACAGTTGACTTACTAATAATGACATGAAGCAATTCGTTACTTGCTCTAGAAGATGATCCCAACTTCATCAGAATGTTGATTCCAACCATATCAGGATCCCTGTAGGGGGCATCCGAGCTTCTAGAAGCTATTTGAACCGAACCTACCACCTCCCCTTCCCAAATCAAAAACAATATAATCCTGTAGCTAGGAAAAACTAACACTTGTGAAGCTATAACTATCCTTTGATGACCTCCCCGAGTTGAACTCAAGGAACTGCCACCCCATCTCGATAACGCATTTTTAGAAGGCGACGACAAGTTGCCTGTCATAATTGCTAAAGACTTTAAAAGATGAAAGAAAAGGCATCTCTCTTCTCAAGGTTCTCAGGTCCCACCAACGAGCATCCGCTTGAAACTCTTCGATATAAAGGGTGTTAGCCCAGCAATTTGTACTCACAAGATTCTAATGGAAAGGACCTATGAACCATCTGTGCAAAGTCAAGAAAGGGTAAACCCAAAAATTCCACGACGTTATCAAGAAGGAGGTTGAAAAACTCCCTTGACTCTGAGATTGATTTACCCCCATCTCTGACAAGCCCTTAGGTGAGCCCGTTACACTGAGTACCAAGAAAGGAGGCCTGACCGACATCAAGATGAATATAAAGAACTGATTCCTACTCGATTGGTCACGGGATGCGATTAGAATAGCAAAGCATAAAGCAAACTGAAGCTACCCCGATAAAAGACCTACAACCCATTATGCCATGTAATGACCAAATGCACGAAAGACAAGCAGGGCAACCAATACTAACTGATACCACACGATTGCTTCCTTCTCGGGTTATTTTTCAGATCCCCAATTAACCCAAAAATCAAGAACAGACAACATTTTCACATGCCCTACGGAACTTTCGCCTATCGTCGTCATGCCTTTTTGGGCTACAAGCAATGCACCGGGTACATCCAACGATTATGATGGCAACTTCCACGATAATGAATTGAAAAACCAAAGGCATGACATAATATGGAAGACTTATTCGGTCAATAGGGGACATCAAACTCTACGTGTCCTATCCCATATGGAACAGAAGTGAAGCGTTGTTGAAGACACACATTGTACATAAAACTTGTAGAAGAGCCACTTTCGTAAAATTGACAAGGCATTGTATCACTATGGGCACAAAAATACTAAGTCGGACATGATAGAAAGAGCAAAGTCGAAGTAATAGCTACCTCCCACAACTCGGCCATCTGTCTAAGTGTCCGTAGTTTCCTTGGGCACGCATCTAAAGTACCGGATTTTTACCCCCACTATATTCATTCAGGACTTCTCAATAATAAATGGGTTTGTGCAAATTGTTTTAATATTATTATTTAGGGGTATGTGTGGGGGGTTAGGTGCCGTCCTATGACTCATTTTCTTGAAAAAGAGACTCCATTTTTATTCTCTAGAGTGTAATCGATTTCCTCAATAACACCAAAAGAAAATTTGACCTGAGGCAGAATCCGAACTAATTGCTTCCCGATGGACTTGCCTTTGAAACTGATGTGGCGATGCTAGCGACTTCGCATTGGGCAGTCCTCGGCAAAGAAAAAACACAAGAAGATTCCAACCTAACACTATGCTAGCAATACTATAACGAGGCTCAAACTCACTCACTTCTACCAGAAAAGGAATTACTTGCCGTAAGTAATGCCTTTGAGAAATTCCGGTCATATCTTGTGATGTCCAAAACAAAGTGTAAACTGACCCATATACTGCCATCAAGTATCTCTTTGCCAAGAAGGATGCTAGGCAAGACACATGGGTGTGATCTATAGCCCAAGAAGTTATGATATTGAAAGTTACGAGCAACAAAAAAAGTAGATGAGAATCTCGCCGCCGATCATCTGTCCAGACTTGAAAATCCCATCAAACAGAACACGAGACACAAAGAAACAATGAATCATTTTTCCCTCGGAAACTCTTGGTTCTAATTCTCTTCAAGATCAAAGTACCCCCATGGTTTTTGCAGATTTTGGCAAACTAAAACTACCAAGCGGGGAAATTCGTTAATCCAAAGGGAATGACATCCCAACAAAAAATATAATTCTTCAAGGATGTCAAACATTATTTCTGGGGAATGATCCCTTCCTGTTTAAGATCTGTGCTGATCAATAGATAAAAACCTTGTTCTCTGGGCGAAGAAGCATTAGACATTCTCAAAAAAAAGCTTGCCACAGTGACCTACTGGGGGACACTAAGGTGCCAATTACACAGCAATAAAAATCATCGATTCATGAATCTAATGCCCACCATCAACAAGGAAGCCCCATGACACTTGTCACCCCGTTGTGCATTTGACAACTCACGGAAAAAAACGCAACGTGATGAATGCCACAAAACTCCATCCAAGTTATTCGAAATCTTTGACAATCTTGGGGCATTGATATAATGGGCCGTTCCCGTCTTCAAGAGTAACAGTACATACTCGTGGCTGTTGACACTATGTCAAAATGGTTTGAAGCAAAAGCGCTCCCCACCAATGATGCCCGAAGATGTTTGCTAGTTGTTTGCAAATTTTTAAAAACTCTCTTTTCTCGATTTGGTGCCCCCCGAGCTATCATAAGTGATCGCGGAACTCACTTTTGCAATGACCAGTTTACAAAGGTCATGCTTAAGTACGGAGTCACTCACCGTCTCTCCACCGCGTATCACCCACAAACAAGTGGGCAAGTTGAGGTGTCAAATCGTGGTTTAAAGCGTATTCTTGAGAGAACCGTGGGAGAAAATCGTGCCTCCTGGTCGGACAAACTAGACGATGCTCTCTGGGCCTTCCGCACAGCTTACAAAACACCCATCGGGTGCACTCCATATAAGCTTGTGTACGGAAAGGCATGTCATCTTCCGGTCGAACTGGAGCACAAAGCCTACTGGGCCCTCAAGCATACAAATTTTGATGTTCAAACTGCGGGTGATCACAGGAAAGTTCAACTCAATGAACTAAATGAACTTCGTGATCAAGCCTACGAAAACTCTTTGATCTATAAAGAGAAAACCAAGAGGATACACGATGCTAAGATCAAAAACCGCGTTTTTAACGTTGGTGATCGTGTTCTCCTCTTCAACTCTAGACTGAAGATTTTCTCGGGCAAATTGAAATCCCGTTGGTCCGGACCATTCACCATTGTTCAAGTATTTCCTTATGGCACCGTCGAGTTATCTCAAAACTCCGGGCCCAACTTTAAAGTGAATGGTCATCGTATAAAACACTATTTTGGAGGGGACATACCAACCGAAGTTGTCCCGGATCTCCAAACCTTCCCTAAGGACAATTGAATTCAGGGAAATGGGTCAAGCGTCGGGACCTAAAACAAGCGCTTCGTGGGAGGCACCCCATGCTTATCAGTAGTAGTAATAAATAAGTGTTTTTGTGTGAGGAGGCTTACATTTTCCATTACCCGTGTTTTGTCCATGTTTTGTGTGCTTTGTGTTGTATGTCCAGGATTTCCCGGATTGTGAAGACTCTCGTGCTCGCAGTATCCACATGAGTTTCACATCCTCAGCTTCATTTTGGGAATCCAGTATCCAAATCTAATCGACTAACGTTTTATCTTTTGGCACACTTCATAAACGGCCTTAGATTTACGTAGGAACCCCTTTGAAACATCGAGGACGATGTTTAGTTCTAGTATGGGGGGATCTTCGATTTGATTTTTGCCTGCAGTCGTTGTTATCACGCAATCCCGTTTTTACCACCAAATTTTTGCAAAAAAATACCAAAAAAATGAAAAAATTTAAAAATTTTCAAAAATAAAATAAGTGTTTTGTCACAGTTTCGACTTTCCTAATGGGTAGAATGAGAATAATTTTTGACTCGATCGGGCGTGTTGAGCCCTAGCTAGTTCCTCAATTGTAGGCTAAGCTTTCACGAATTCTATTGCTTCGAATTTTAATAAGGTGAAGAACAAGAAGTGATAGAGTTAAATATAAGTTTATGTGCTAAGCAAGATTCTTCTAAAGCTAACTTGTGGCTTTTTCTCCCATTAGCTTTTAATCCGCCTAATCATACGTGCTCATTTCAATTCAACTAAGTCAATCGATGTTTTTAGAAAAAGCTTCAAATTTGTAACTTGATTCTTTAAAGCGAGTTTTTTTTCTGTTCTTAGTAATTTGAAAGTTAAAATGCCAAAGAAGCATGAATGAAATATATGCAGGAATATTGAAATTATGCCAATGAAGCATACATTTGATAATATGGAGCAAGTAATAGATGTGTCGTGATATCCCGCTCCGCTAACCGCAAGGTGGATGTTCAAACTAAGACATCTTTACTTCTAGGGATTTGGTGTGTTGTGATATCTCACCAGAAAGCGAGGTCTGGGTGAGGATTCAAACTAAAACACCTATCCTTAGCCATATTAGGAAGAAGGTATTGATGTGATTTCCCACTACGCTAGCAATGGGGAGGGTTTTCAAACTAAGAACACCGGTCGTTGGTTATGATATCCTACTAGGGAGCGAGGCCTAGGTAGGTGTTCAAAAGGATTTGGTGGTGTTGTGTATATCCCGTCCATGAAGCTGGTCTAGGTGAGGTTCAAACTAAGCACTCTCCTTAGCCAAAAAGGAAGAAGAGGTGTTGATGTGTTTTTCCCTATCCTCAACCTTAACATCTCCTCTCTCCCCCCACCCCTCCCCCGCTACTTTTCCTGACTCCCATTCCCGTTTCACCTAAACTTCCCGTTTCCCCCACCCCCCCCTCTCGATCCCCCAAATTCCACCCAAAAGACAAAATATCATATCCCCCTTCTTTCCCCCCCTCCTTCCCTTCACCCCTCCCCCTCCCATATACAATATGATCACTCTAAATTCTCCACCCTCGCGCACTTTCCCCCTTGTTCCACCATTTTTCCTCTTTCCCCCCCTACCACCCACCCCCACCCCTTCCTTCTCCAAATGTCCCCCCACAACCCCATTTCCGCCCTTTTCCCCCCCCCCTCTTTCTTCGTAAAAATAAGTATTTCCCGCCCCCCGACTTCCCCCCCCGACCGATTTCTTCTTCACTTTTTCCCCCCACCCCGCCCCCCACACACCTTCTCCCCCTCTCTTCCCCCCTCCTGTCCCCTACAATCCCCCCTTTTGTATTATTTTTTCCCTTCCCCCCTACCTCCTCCCCCTCCCATTCTTGATATTTATATCCCTTCCATTCTTTCAACGCAAAAGATGTCTAATATTTAACGGATAAAGTAACTACCCCCCATCCTCTATCTTTCCCCTCCACTTCCCCCCCCCCCCCCCCTACACCCTCCCCTCCCCCATTCCCTCCCCACCCCCCCCCTTCCCCTTCCCCACTTCCCGCACTTCGCCCCTTCAACATCTTTTCTAAACCTCCCCTCGCTAATACGTTCCTCTTTCCCCTTCCCCGTTTCACCCCATCCTCCCCACAAATCACACCCTACCCTCCCCTTTCCCTCCACCCTCCTCTCCCACCCTATTTCTTCCTATTCATTCCCAAATAGTCCGTTCTGAATGAATAAGACAATCCCCATGCCATCCCCCAAGTTTAATAGAATTTATGTATCTAAATAGCTAGCAACTTGTAGGTTTTCAAACTAAGAACCACCGTCGTTGGTTGTGATATCCTACGGGAGGCGATGGCCTAGGTAGGTGTTCAAACTAAGCAATGCATTCCTAGCTTTAAGAACTTATGATTATAATGATGAAGATGTTGCAAAAAGTTCTACAGTTTAAAAACCTCGTTCTTAAATCAAGTTACTAGTCCTATAAGGTTTTAAATGCTTTGAGTCATGATACCATCTTGAATCACGATTCTTATGGAAAAAGTTGATCTATGGTTGAGTTGAAATGAGTACACACATTTAAAAATCATAGATTCATGTTGTAGTAAAAGTTCACAAGTCATAAGTATGAGTGCTTAGCATTTAGACTTATATTGACAAATGATCTTGTTTAATTGCTTGGTTTGGAACTAGTGAAAAATCGGGGACGATGAATTTATCCGTCAGGACATCCGTAGATTATTCTATGGGCGTTTCTCATTCTATGATCCCAATGTTAATAAAATAAAGGAAGTCAAACAGGTAGTCTAGAAAAGAAAAAGGAAAATCCAAAAATATTAGGATAGTTTAGTGGTATAGAGAAAAAAATGGGGTGAAAACGGTGACTTGTCGAAGCTTTGATTCTTTAGTTCCCCTTGACAAACACTTAGCTACTATTTTCGGTTATTAGTCGAGGGGGATTGAGATTCTTAGTTTTCGTAAATGTTTACTTCATAACATTGCGTGAGGACAACGAGAAATACCTAGATGGGGATTTTTGGTATGTGTTTAATTACACATACCTTTTACCTTTAAAAACAAGCTAAAATAACCAAAAACGGACTTAAAATGCCAAATATACGCTTGTTTTGCTAATTGTGTTGTGCAGGAAACGAATAAACTAAGAAACGACAGCAGTGACACGAGAGGCAAGCCATTGCGTGAGGACACAGCAATACCTTAGTATGGGGGATTTTGGTATGTGCTTAATTACACATACCTTTTACCTTTAAAAACGAGCTAAAATAACCAAAAACGGACTTAAAATGCCAAATATACGCTTGTTTTGCTAATTGTATTGTGTAGGAACGGATATTTAAGAAAAAGACGAAAAACGAAGCCAAAATGACAAAACCGGACTCGGAATGGAAAAGCAGAAAAAGACAAAGTCAAAATCTAAGCCCAAGCCAGAAAAAGTCAACAGAAAGTCAACCCAAGTCAACCCCGAAGCCAAAAGTCAAGAAATATAAGTTTAGGGGCTAAAATTGTAAATCCCTAAACTTATATTTATAAGAGAAAAAAGAAGAAAAAGAAAAGAAGGGTGCAAACTGCCAATATGGCAAAGATATACTCCAAGGGGCATTCCTGCCAAAGACCCTAACTTATATACACCAAGGACTTACGGTGCAAAAGGTGTTATAACCTTTGGGGACTGAAATTGCCAAGTCCCCAAAAGGTTTTAACCACAAGGACCATGGGTGCAAACACCCTTATCACTTTGGAGGGCCAAACTTGCCAATCTCCCAAACCTTTGCCTGTTACCCCCAACCTTTTCATAACAATTTTTCCCGCCCAAATTTCCCCCCAACACAACTCACGGGTTTCTCCACCCCGCTTTTACCCTGCAACCCAAACCACCCCATGGATAATCACTTCCCCCCTCCTCCACTAAACTTTCCCAGCTGTAAGATTGCCAAGTTGGCAATCCCACAACTCCCCAAGCTTGATTCGACGGTTTAGATGATCCAAAAGAAGCACAAGGACATTGGATGGCTGGGATTTGTCTTGGATTACACTCTCACAACAAGCACACTCTCTTTTTGTGTCTACAAACAAGCACAAATGCAAGAAGACAAAGAGGACATAAGCCCTAGTCGTTTTTACTATTTAAACAATGTAAAGCCATTGTGGCTAGGAGTAGTTTTTTTTAAGAAGTAAGAAGTGTAATTTTAAAGTTAGTTTTTATGTAGTTTTCAGTTCAAAGTTTTTCTTATGTACTTGTATTTCAATCTTTAATGAAAAGTCAGTTTTAAGTTTATATTTGTGTTTCAAGTTACAAGTATCTCTAAACTTCTAAGCTCTCAAATATAAGCCATCTTTATATCCTGTTGTTTGTAAAAACCTTAAGAAAAATTTAAAAGATAGGCAAGGGTACTGTTGGATCAAAAGCAAGCATGGATGAATAGGCTATTGTGGAAGGCTTATTGGGTTTCAGCTTAGTTTAAGCTTATTTATAAGCTTGGGGTAGGAATTTAGAGCTTAATTAGGTTTCAAAGAATCCTTTTTGAACAAAGGATTAAAGGTAAAATTTCTTTTAAACTTTGCTTTTTACTGTAGCAAATAGCTTATAAGCTTATTTTTAGCTTATTACTGTTTTTATGCTTATTAGTGTGTGTTTATGCTGAAGTATGCTTATTAGTGCTTTTCATTTCATTATTATGCCATTTGATCAAAAACTGTCATAAGTAGCTCATACTGTCTAGCTTATTGCATCATTTTTAAGTGCTTATTTTTGTAACTTTTTATCTTTTAGTTGTCTTAGATTGTTTAAGTAGTATTTGTCTTTCTAATATTTCAGTTTAAATTAGCTTTTATAGGTTTTAAAAGTCCTTTTCAAAAATTAAGGGGGTGTTTGGGTTAACTATAAAAACGGGTCAAAAATGTCTTTTGGTATGGGTTATGGTCACAAGATAGTTTAGTTTGAGTAGTAAGCTGGTTTTAAGCTGTTTTTATAAGTTGTTAAGTTTGAAATTTGTTTTTCAAAAGTTTTATAAAGCATCTTTGAAACTGTGTGTTTTAAAAAGCCACAAGTGCTTATTTAGATAAGCACTTGGGATTTTGAGTGTTAGTTCAAAAAAAGTGTGTTTTGTGTGTTGGAAACAAGCTGTAACAAGCCTTGGTGTCATTTGACTTATTGAGTCAAAACCACCAAGATCAAATTTTTTTAATCTAAAAAGCCATTTTCACTCCCTAAATTCAGCAAGTTTAAAAGTGTTTTAGATCATTTTAGCATAATTCTCATAGTTTAATTTATTAGTATAATTCTAGTATTATTATTAGTATAAATTTCTTAGTATTAAAAATAGTTTTTTTTAACCAAAAATCTAAAAAGATAATCAAGCATTTTACTTCAAAACATAAACGTGGTTTTCAATTCAAATCTCATTGGGATTTCGACACTTGAACGATTGATCATTGTTTGTTCTCAAGCAATTTTCACATCTAACGGGAATTACTATATTATATTACTCGACACGTTTTGGAAGGGTACATTGAACATCATTTGTGGATGCATTATTATTCATCGTCACATTTATTTTACTGCGAATGTTTTGCATGTTTGTAGCAAAACTCTTTCATCCTCTGAATGGCTTCTTCAAGCCATTTTGGCTCCATTGAATAACTAACTCGAATCCAGTTCTTCAAACCATCAGCCTTCCCTGCAAAGATATTATCGAAAAAGTAAAATAAATAGTTAATGATAGTGGTAAAATAAATGAGATTCACTTTTAAGATACTTATAAACACGTTGTCGAATTGTCGATGTGTTCATTACCTGGAAAAACGATCACGGATTCCTCCTTAGCCAATTTCATACATAAGTCTCTATCATCAACTATATCATTAAAATCTGACAGGTTTAACTTAACCTGTACAATTATAGTCAGATTACTTACATACCTTCTAGACAACCAAAAATTATCCTTATTTTATAAATACAATTACCATGGAAAACATCGATCCCTCGGGTTTGTGAGGGCAATCAACATGTAGTATCTCCTTGAGTTTCTTGTAAAGCATGTCTGATGCCTCCCCTAATAGCTTGTTGATATTCATGAAGAAAGAGTTTGGTGTATTCTCTATGATGCGAGAAACCGCTGCCTAATATACCATTATTAGTTGACTTATAATAACAGCAGACACCCCCCACTGTTATTCAGGTATGTATGTGATCGCAGAATAAGAATTGATTTTTTTCATGTCGTGTTGATGAAACCCAAATGCTATTCAAGTATTTAAATATTCTCATAAGTTGAATGTTCCATGTAACTTATGAGAATAAAAAGACTAACCCAATGAAAAGACTAACCTAACTTATGGTTAATTTTGTCTTGAAAACCTGTAGCAATTTTTTTGATACATAATCCTTTCATCCAAATTTGATTTGCACCGTGAGCCCCTCAAAAAGTCCTTTTTTCTATACAAAAACAGCTTGTTCGATCCAAAAAACCAAAGTTGATCACAATTTCTACTACAGATATAACAGTTAGTAATAAGCATTCCCAAACACTGTCTTAATGTTGTAGCTCTCCTCCCCGTCTATATATGTGTAAAATATAAAAAACATCAAATACACAAAGATAATTTCAACCTCTATTTATTACAATAGTGAAATAGTAGGTTATTTAGACTAATGAATGAGAGTGGAATTAATCGCTTGTACCTGATGAGTCTACTACAGGGTTCTCACTTGTACCTGACGGGTTTATTGCAGGGTTCTATGTCATGGTTTCGGTTGACTTGCCAAGATCATCCTTGTTAAGAGGGGGCCCTCGATACACTGGAGGAGGTCTGGTGCTTGACTGGTTTATTATATCAAAAACTATCAGAAAATTTAGTTCATGAGAATTAACAAAAAAGTAAACATAACGTTATTAAAAAAGGTCGCCGCCGATCTTTTTAACAACCCTAATTTGCCACTAAAAATAGACGATTATAGTGCGTTTACCATCCACCCGCCCGTTATGACAGTCGACTAATTATATATGGGTCTCAGTTGGAGCTTAGGTTGGTAGCAAAATGCTTCTTGTCATAAAAAGACATGACACATACTAATCAATGATTGGTAAATGCCAAGAGTACCTACAAACAATGATTCTGCTGTTGCTAATTCTGCTAATGCAACTTCATTCCTTTTGTGCCTAGCAGTTGTATTAACAAATAAATAAAAACATACTATTATTAATTATGATGTTGTAAGGTGAGAGAGCATCAGAAGTTCAAAACCATAGACATCCCATTGGCTGGTAAAGGAGCACTTTATAGTATTATACAATTATCATAATTCAGAAGTCAATCACATGACGTGGTTATTGGTTATAGCCCGAGTCTTGTTTTAGTCAGTGTTGCAACTTTGGGAACTGGTCGGTATGGCTGTGTGTTTTTATTTGGCTCCTTTCCTTTGATAACAATTATTATAAGTAAAAGACTGGATAACTGAAACTGCACATACTGATATGTATTAAATTTTTAAAAAGTAGCAAATATTACTATCAAAGATGGAAAGTGTTAGATATCTAAAGTGTCTGTTGGGTGAGTTGTTTCATCTACTAAACTCGAGTGACATGAAGGTACCTAAATCACCCTTTAAAGCTTTTTATTGCTTTTTTTGAAATATGTTATTCCTAAATTTTCTTACTTGCTATGTGTTGTTCATAGAGACATTAAGCCTTACTTAATCAGTAAGTATTGTTGCAGAAGGAGGTGGAAAAGAGGCTCCACGGATGGGTGTCCCATCCTCGTTATTAGCTAAGTCCGTGCCAGCATCCGCGGTAAGACGGTTTATTAATAGATTCTAATAGCCCCTAAAGACTCGGAGAGTACTAACAAAAAAGCATGGAATACTATTAATAAGAAATTATTAGAAAATATTACCTTATATTAGCTTGTTGATGGTGGAAAGTTTATACCGTTACATGTTTATACCTCATTTTTCAATTTAATGCAACAATCAGCAAGCCGCAATCCGCCATCAGCAGCAAGTGACCATCAACAGCAAGTCGCCATCATCAATAAGCCCCATCAGCAGCAATATGCCATTAGCAGTAAACGGTGATCATCACCAAGCCACGATCATGAGCAAACCGCCATCAGCGGCGACCTAAAAAAACTTTCAAAATACATGATAATGAAAAACATAATAAGTAATCTAGAACATTAGACATTCAAAATAAAATTGACATCGTACACACACATTCATGATGAATGAAATCATGCATACCTTTTGGCCGTGTTTGTGCTCTTTAAGTCCAGTGTAAACTTGCTGAAGTGTGGGTGCCTATTATACCACCAAACAATTTCTCAAGCGGAGTGAAAACCCTTTAACTCCTGCACCAAGTGCATGAAACAGTATCAAAATTGCAGATTTATAAATGGATGATAAGACCTAAAAATGATAATATCTGCAAATAACATACCTCTCCCGGTATAACAAAGAATATCACTTTAAGATAAAGTAACTCGTAATCATAAATTAATCAAACACTACATTAGCAAAACATGAAATTATTCACAAAATTAAATATGCCGAGAATGAAAAAGATGAAGAAACATACATATCAGAATAACACCCGAAATCATCAGGATCATCAAGCACATAAACCCAAAATCTTGAATTTGAAAATCAAGGACATAAAACATGAAACCTGCAAATTTCAGTAACGATTTCGGTTCTCCAATCCACAAAACAAAGACATGAGAATCATAAAAATTAACACCCAATTTTATTTTAGTTAAACAAATTAAAATGAACACGGAAAGGGTTTCCTCAAGCAAATTTAATCAAAAAAACAACTAAAACGTAAAATTCAATTCAATTTATGAATCAAAATTGAAATTACCGTTTCCATCTTCTTCACTGCAATTAACCTTTTCCATCTTCTTCACTGATTTGTTATCTCTCTAAGTTTCCAGCTTTGTGAGTTCGGATTGGCTACGTGGACTTTTGCCCCGTGGGTTCCCTTTCTTTACAAAACTGTCAAAGAAATATTCGGGTTAGATTTTGATAAGATTCACATCAGTAGTTTACAAACTTAACTCCATAGCCATTTCATCAAACACTTTGTTACCGCATGGGGTACTCCTCGTAAAGCCTCCAATTTAATGAGGAGGACCCAATCTTTATATATAATAGAAATAGATATTATTGTGAACAGTGCATGCAAGCATTTGCATTTGGATATTGTAATTAACGTGCCAATGTGCCAAGATGATAAGCTTTATTATAGTTGTGTCGTTTAAGCAACACACCAAAAAACAAAATAAAGTTTTGTTGTGTATTATTTGTATTTGTTGATATTATTTTGGACCACTGTCTTTAAAAAAGTAAATCAAATTTCGTTTATCTTTCGTCGTTTCTTTTATAAAACTTTTCATTGTATTGGAATTAAATCGGCTAAGTGTACTTCTATATTCAAGATTTATTAGTAAACAAAACATAAATTCACTCGTCAAATTATTGAAGCAAAATTAGGGTATGCTCAAACGTTTTCCAAAATTTTCAAGTACCCGTAATCCGAAGTAACAGAATGAAATGATCGTCGTGATAGCCGTTGATAGGTACTCGATACCTTTAGCACATGCATATAAAAGTTGTTACTTTGTCGATACGTCGACCCAGCTTCTTTATTTGATGCAGAAAATCCTTTTTCGATGTGGATGTAATTCGTTTAGTTTCAAAAGCAACCACACGAGTGGATCTCCGTCGCCAAAGTTAAAGTCAGGCTTCTTTTAACGCGTTTTTGACCGTTTATAAGTTTCTCTTTTCATGGAAGGTATATCGACTGATCCACATCTATCAATTGGATGTATCATATGTGATGACGTATAGTACGGACCGGGCACGGCCCCATACTTTGTGGGCTTGACCTATGTCACGGCCACGGGTCGCGGACCCGATAATGTATCACGGTAGCGGTTATGGACACCTGTCCGGAACGCGGCTTTCATAGCACGGTTGTATTCCGCATGCAACTGATTTATGCGCTATTTCAGGGACGGATAACCCTAAATTAAGTAGGGGATATATTCTGTTAGTTTAAATAGGTCAAGATAATGTCGAATCCCGGTTTTGGCGGATAAGGTAACGGGTTTGTAACATACCAGGTAGGTTGGAAATAGTTAAATCAGGGGGTGTGTATTTATAATTAATGTACAACATGTTTATTGAATACATACGATACTTTGAGGTATCAAAATTGGAACAGTTTGAAGTTGGATGGTTTTTATGGTTCATATAAATTTTTGGTTATCAATTGAACACTATGAAACTTGGTTAATATTCTGTGATTTATTACCTAGTATATTATTGTGAACAGTGCATGCAAGCATTTGCATTTGGATATTGTAATTAACGTGCCAATGTGCCAAGATGATAAGCTTTATTATAGTTGTGTCGTTTAAGCAACACACCAAAAAACAATAAAGTTTTGTTGTGTATTATTTGTATTTGTTGATATTATTTTGGACCACTCTCTTTTAATAAAGTAATCAATTTCGGTTATATTTCGTCGTTTCTTTTTATAAAACTTTTCACTGGTCTTTGGAATTAAAATCGGCTAAGTGTAATTACTTTGTTCAAGATTTAGTTAGTAAACAAACATAATTTCATCGCAAATTATTTGAAGCAATATTTAGGGAATGCTCAAACGTTTTCAATAAATTTTCAAGTACCCGTAATCCGAAGTAACAGAATGAAATGATCGTCGTGATAGCCGTTGATAGGTACTCGATACCTTTAGCACATGCATATAAAAGTTGTTACGCTTCTTTATTTGATGCAGAAAATCCTTTTTCGATGTGGATGTAATTCGTTTAGTTTCAAAAGCAACCACACGAGTGGATCTCCGTTGCCAAAATAAAAGTCAGGCTTCTTTTAACGCGTTTTTGACCGTTTATAAGTTTCTCTTTTCATGGAAGGTATATCGACTGATCCACATCTATCAATTGGTGGTATCATATGTGGGATGGACGTATTGTTCGGACAGGGCTTCGGCCCATAATACCCATATTTGTGGGCTTGACCTAAGTCTCAGGCCACGGGTCGCGGTCTCGATAATTGTATCACCGGTAGTGGTTAATGGAACCTGTCCGGTGCGCGGCTTTCATGGCACGGTTGTTTATATCGCATATATGCAACTTGATTTTATGCGTTATTTCAGGGACGGATAACCCTAAATTAAGTAGGAGGATATATTTTGTTAGTTTAAATAGGTCAAGATAATGTCGAATCCCGGTTTTGGCGGATAAGGTTTAGGCCGAATTATGGGGAAACCCTAATGAGCAAGGGGCCTATAAATGGATCGACAATCATCACCAGTGGGATATAACCTAAAAACTCTACTCATACTTAATTACTCCAAAACATATATACTTACTCTCACACCGGAGGCTAATCGTGGGATCTGCTCTCACGATAAGGTTAACGCGTGTTCTTTATTCGTTGTGCAAGAGTGCTCAACGAAATTCACTTGGTGCAAGAAGAATGTTCCTGAGCCCGAGTAACAACCTACTCGGGCCAAATCAGATCCAGCCTAACTTTTGCATCAACAATATGTATGTACATTTTCTAGACAAAATCTGTAAAAGCAAAAAAACAATTAGCTTCTATAAACGCAACCCATTGCATAACTCTTATGTAGTTTTTGGCTTATGTTTATCTAACCTGGCTCACTTTTATAAAAAAATCGTTTTATATAAGCTCAGTATAACATAATAAACTTATATAAGCCGAAAAGTTTCAAAATAAATTACAAAGATGAGCTTATAAACATAAGATAAAAACCAAATAAGCCATAAGTACACTATATAAGCTTAAACAAACAACCCCCAAATTAGCTCTTATCGGTCCGTGTACTCTTCACCATTTCGCGGGTAACATGTATTAGAGTGATGTCCTTGTTCACCTCAGAAAATGAAATCTGTATCGATAGAAAACTATGAAAATCACAAAAAGAAAAAGTAAAATCATCACTTTAGAATATCCAAACTATAACAACTACCTACAAACTGATCTGTATGACTGTATCCCACAAAAACATAAAGCATAACTATATCCCATTATCCCAATATTTTTAGTGGGCCCTTAATGGGCCACCACCATACTTTAGAGTTTTCTATAAATACTAATTCATATTCTTCAATTAAGCATTTAAGCTTCACTCTCTGCATCTCAACAAATTAACAAACATTCAAATATCACTACTTTGTTCCAACAATGAAGCCTCAAAATCTTTCTAGTGATCCCATTGCGATTCACGAGTGCACAAGAATTGTCGGAAGACTTCGACAAGCTTTCCAAGCTACTGTGTCCGTCCACAACGACCACATAAGTAAAAGTTTAGCTCTAAAGACGAACATTTCTAGTACTAATGAAGTTACAAGATTAAAACGAAAGGTAAGCGTAGAGGATCCAATAAGAACAATCATGTTCTTGGCATCATGGAGTCATACATAGTCAAGATTTGTAGTTGTTTGTATATGTTAAAAGGTTATCGATGTATATGTCTTGTATTATATGACTTGTTGGTCGACTTATCACAATCATTTGATTTAAAAATCATGAAATTAATGGTACATGTAATAGATTGTCCATTTGTGGTCACTGGTCATAACACTATCAATAAAATAACAAGTTACTAGTACTTTGATTTTGGTCCGTTAAATGTAGCATAACCTAGGATTTGAACCCGCACATCGAGACGGAGCACTAGTATATTATAGTATTGTATCTTCAAAATCTTCAATATTTTGGCTTTTAACCCACTTAGTATATGTATCTTGAAAGTCATCATATCGAGATCGTAATGGATGAAGATGCTCACGAACATGCTTTTGGATATGCTAACTGCTAAGCACAATATCGATGCCTTGTTTGTGGAAACACCTTTCCAATTGCTATACCCATAGCCAAATCTTCGTCAGTAATAATAATAAGTGGGAAATCATGCATACATTTAAGAAATTGTTTAAACAACCATGTACATGTTATCTCGGTCTCATTTTCCAGCTCCTCCTAACAAAATAAGAATTAACTTTTGTTTTAGAAAGGCAACATATTATAATAAAATGAACCAAATCAAGAACAAGATAAAAAAAAATAAGTTTTGTTATATCCTCCTACACTACATTCCTACATATCCTCCTACACACACAATAATGTTTTATATTTTTTCTCCACTCTCTCTCTGTATCTAAACCGTCCGTTCTGACACTTGTCAGGATCCTATGAGTAAGAATATTAGTAGGAACAATTTGTAAGTGGATATATCATTTCTCAAAAAAATAGCAACACACCTCCCTAACAAGACAATTAAAATAAATGAATCCCAAAAATCAAAATTACAAACCAAACAAGACCTGAAAGGCAAGCAAGTTGAAAGGAAAAAATAAAATAAAAAGCTAGATGACAAAATGCATCATCCAAACCTTTTGGATCACACGACTAGAACCTTACAAACCAAGACACAAAACATAATGCAACATTCACTGTAGAACACTCACATTTGCATATTCAGTAGGCACTGTATCAAAAATTACACTGTTAATAGAAATAATGTCTAAAAATGTTATTAATATTTTTTGACCTCTCTACGTTTTGATAATCACAAAATGTAAAAACGATCAATGAAAAATTATTCGTAAACAAGTAATTAGTAGTAAATTTTTATTTCGAAAATTTAATCACTTAAAGGTATGAATAAATAAATGCTTAATACATTTTATGATCAAAGGAATTTCTATTTAAACCTCACATTTTTTATAAAATGTTACAAACATTTTTATAACTTTTACAAAATATTTTTAGATTTAAAAGAAATGTTTTATTCAAAATAAATATTTTGAATTCAAAATTTCTACCTAAAAACGGCTAGAAATGTTCCAGAAAACACCTCCCCCAGAAAAGACAAAAAAGGGAGCGTCTGAGCGGGGCGGCCCCCTTAATTATAAAGGCGGTCCCCTTAATTATTAAGGGGACCGACACCCTAATTAAGGGGACCGCCGAGACAAAAAGGCAACTCAGTTTGCCTATAAATACTGGACTATTCCACACCGATTTTTTCACCTTTTGCACACACTTTCTTTCTGTTCTAAATCAGTTTATACTCTCCTTTCATTCCTTTAACCATTTAATCATAAAGCTTTGTTTTCAAGTGATCTAAGCTTTGATCCTCAAGTGCAAGAGAAGAATACTCCCTACCATCAAGTGAAGAAGTATTATAGCTTAGTGTGTGTCCTTGCAACCTTGTTGCAATTGT
>BQNB010005333.1:0-102679 GCA_026074375.1 Tanacetum coccineum | reverse complement strand
CAATAATACTTAAAACTCGCCGGAAATACACAAAACTTGTCGAAAATACTCAAATTTTGCCATAAATGCCAATTCGATTAATCGCCGATTAATCCCGCCTAGACCGATTACAAGCTACAAGGTGGTCGACCGCCCGGCTAAAGATTCACGATTTTTGCAACCTTGATGTTTTCTGATTTTTTTTTTTTATAATTTTGTTTATATTATAAAACTGTGAAACGAAAAGTACGAAACAAAAATTATAAAGTTTAAAAGTTAAAAGTATTAAACTGATAAAAAGTACGAAGCAGAAGCTTATAAAAAATTGTTTTATACTATAAAAAAAGAAGTGAAAATAAAATGTTTTGTACATTTTAGTACTTTTTTTTAGGCCAGAAGTGTACCAATACTCTTTATGTTATTTTGAATTTGGTACTATTGTACCCCTTGCACACTAGTACTAAAAAGTAAAAAAAAAAAACTTTTTTGACTTTCCGGTTAATAATAGAACATAGTCTTTTATTAGTTGTTCTATATATTTTGTCAGTTTAATATTTTTGACTTGTTAAACTTTATAATTTTTATTTCGTACTTTTTCATTTCACAGTTTTATAATATAAACAAACTTATAAAAAACAAAAACAAAAAAACTAAAAAGGTACCAATAGCTTTTTAGGGAGGTTTTTATACCCTATACCTTTTGAGTTTTATAATTTTTCTAAGAGTGCAAGGTGTCATAACACCATAACACCATTTTTTGGGTGTCACGTCAGCTTTAACACCACTTTAACACCACCCTAAAAAACTCAGGTTACCATAACACCACTTTTTGAGCCTCACTTTTAATTTTTCATAACACCCCCTTGAACTAACTTAAATATTTCATTAAACAATATCACACATTACAATACTTTTAAAAAAACATACGGAATTAAAAAAACATACGGAAATAAAAAACATACATAAAAAAAATCATACGCCCCGACGACTAGAAGTCTTCATCTTCGTGTTCAACTTGTTGCCAAATATGCTCCATAAGGTTTCGTTGAAGACTTTGATGCGTTTCTCGGTCTCGTATTTCTTTATTTTTTCGACGTTGAGTTTCACACCTTTCAACCCATGTACGCTGCATCTTTCTTGACGGATTAGCGTAATTATCGTTCCAGTCAAAAACCTGCATCTTCTGATCTTTTAAAATCTTGTTATGCATTATGATGCAAGAATACATGATTCGACGAATGTTGTTGACTTCATACGCACGTGCTGGTTGTTGTATTATTCCCCAACGTCCTTGGAGAACACCAAACGCACGTTCGACATCTTTCCGTGCACCTTCTTGACGCCTTTTAAAGTAAGCATGTTTCGCGTGTCATTAAGAAGGTCATTAAGAAGTACAGGGGCTGTGTCATTAAGAAGGTCATCAAATAACGCCTTTTTCACGCCTTCTTGACGCCTTTTTCATACCCAACTCCTTTTACCTCGTACGGAAGTACAGAGGCTGTGTCATTAAGAAGGTCATCAAATAACGGAGAATTATCTAAAACATTAATATCGTTATTTGCACCTGTCATCCCAAAAAACGCATGCCAAATCTACAAATCTTGCGAAGCAACAGCTTCAAGCATTATAGTAGGGTATTTTTTATCTCCCCTACCGTATTGTCCCTGCCATGCAACAGGACAATTTCTCCATTCCCAGTGCATACAATCAATGCTTTCAAGCATTCCCGAAAAACCATGACGTGTTTCATGTTATTTTCCAACATCTTCCAACGTTGCTTTCTTAAATATTCGGCCATGTACAAAGTAATAATGCACATATTAAAAAACCATAGACATTCACGTGCAGTTCGCTCACTCATTTGCAAATATTCATCAAATGCATTCGGCGTGGTGCCATATGCCAATTGACGTATAGCCGCTGTGCATTTCATAATAACACTAAGACTCATTTGACCCGTAGCATCGGGTCGAACTCTAAAAAAATTAAAATAACCGGGAAGATGATCGTCCTCATAAGTGCTAATGCCTTTAACTATTTTCAAAAATAGTTTTCGGCGCATACAGTATCTTCTTTGAAAATAAGTTTTAGGATACCTGCAATGATCATTGAAATAATCGGCCATCAGTAGTTCTTCGGGCCCCTCTCGGTCACGATTGATTGGGTTCCGGGTAAGTCGTAGACGATTTTCTTCGGTAACCAATTGTTGGTGATAAGCGTACGCTTGCTCCAAAAAGTAAACGTCGGTTTCATCATCGATTTCAAAAACGAAGGGTTGACGTACTCGATTAGCATCGTTATTTTGATTTATTTTTTTGTGTAGAGAGTGTTTGTGTTTTTATGTGTGAAAAATGGTTGATTTTGGATAATATTTATAAAGGTTTTGAAAAAAAAATCAAATTTTGAAAAACTAGTCGTTTAAAGACGTTGGGGGGGGGGGGTTAAAATGGTTTTTTTTAACACCGGGCGTGGTCGTGTGGTGGTGTTAACGTGGCCACCCACGGCGTGGTTATTTTGGGGGGGCGGTAACGCCAGGCAACGCCGTGGAAATGGCCACCACGGCGTTATGGTACCGAAGTCTCTAACTAACATATGTTATCCACATATCTATTACGATCATATAACCGTTCTTTAGTGTTTATATGATAAAAGAATAACTACATTACATCATGCTAATTGACATCTAAAATACAAACTATAGCAAATGCCAAAACAGAACCTAAACATCACATACCAAGTTATTAGTACCAACAAATGTAAATGCTAGTATGTGTTAAATGCTAGTATGTGTTAAATATCATATATCACTTTTCCTTTACATATAAACAGCTACAAACAGATGCCATGCGGTGTTATTTTGATGCTTTCCTCACTTACATCTAACTCAATAATTATTAAATGTACAACATGCATTATATGATAGACCTCGATTAACTATTCATACTTGTGCTTCAAGTCGCCCTACACACTGACCCACGCAACAGGAATGACGCCATCTCTTCTTGTGATGTTACTTCAGCCTCTGTTACACCAGCAAGCGTTTGTCGTTTCTTAGTTTAGTTATATTTTGCATTTACGCTCAGTCTCTAAGCTTACACGGTTTCCGTTATCTAATTACCTTTTTGCCTTTATATTTATCGACCTGGACTCGTATGCTCCATCAAATACATAAATGTATGTAGTTGTTATAAACCATTGATCTATTTTTTATGATGTCCACAAGTTTTCATAATATCAATAAAGTTGGATTATTTAAAAGCTATGAAGTGATACGTTTGTAGTCCTGTTGTTAATTACTAAAAGTCTCGTTATGCTTATATAAATAAATAAAATTAGCGTTCATCTAGATGTTCATCTATATGCATTCGTAACATTCGATTATGCGCTCGCGAATGTCACAACTTTGTGTATGTCCGTTATTGTCTTTTAAATAAATGAATCCAAAATAATATTGCTACATCAATATGAAATGCAAGTCAAAAACTATTATAAACATGATGTCTTAAATAATGAGCTTTTTATTTTTATGTGTTATATTTGTTTACAATTATAAATATGTCATTATATGTCATTTTACACTTTATAATAACAGTTAACAAATAATTCACCAAACATTTTTATTAAAGAAAATACAGTTTGTAGCTCGCTTACAGCTTACAGCATACACTTCCAGCTAGTTTTGCCAAACATATCGTGTTGGCGTACACATATAGAGATACAAATATATCATTAATTGTTTATAAAAAAATAAATTGCAAAAAATCGTTTTGTGGTTTGGTCAAATTGCAGCTTTCGTCCCCAATCTTTCGTAAGTGCAGGCATCGTCCCTGTGGAGAACTATGAATTGTATGTTTCATCCCAGTTCAAAGTTAAAATAACTAAAATGCCCTTGTGAAAAACTCACACTCAAGGACGAAAAATGTTTCCCACATATACGGTGCCTTCACTTTCGAAATAACAGGGACAAAATCTACAATCTGGCCAAACCACAAGAACTTTTTTTGCAATTTAATCTAATTTTTTTCTCTTATCGATTTTTTTCTTTAGCACGTATCCAAATCATAAATAAATCCAACTTTCCTTCCTATCTGCATGTTTTTCTATAAACAAAGACTCCCGCTTTTTTCCTAAAAGAGACCCAAACCCTAGTTTTGTTGATGTGTTAGTTCGCGCTTCCAACTTGATGTTTATAATAATTTGAGATGTCTTTTATTATTCAAGTTTTATTATGTTTGTAGATCTTGTTCTTACTGTTACTGCTAAAAAAGATTTTGTTTTTTTTAATTACTTTAGGGTTGTGAGGCTATGGACTGTATTAAGGCTACCGTATCAGCAGCTTTGTATCCATGGAGGCAGTTTTGGTGGCGTTACCAGATCTACCTAGATAAAACCGTCCTACACGTACGTCGTAGGTGGCTCGTAACAGCAATCTTGGCATCTATCTTTGCACTGCGTGTTATTTACCTTCGAGGCTTCTACGTTGTTGCCATTTGTCTCTCTATATACAAATTGTGTCTATTGACCGCGTTTACCACGCCATATCCCGAAAATGGTATTCCCTTGCTACCTATTTGTTGGATTATGACCATATATGAATTAATATATGTCCGGAAATATTTTCGAACCTAAGGGGACACACACGTTTATATGTAGAACGACGAGAAAATATATTAAAGTAATATATTAAGTGATTAACAAACGATCGTTAAATGTTAACAAGCTTTAAATATTGGTCGGTTAAACGTTAAGGGACTAATATTAAATAAACCGAAGAATGGAAGGGTTCGGTTTACCCTTCCCTTTTCCTAGCCGGTCACGAATCCCCTTCCATATGGGATTAGGAGACTTACTTGCTCACCAAGTAACAAAGACTATAAATATATGTTTAGGCTTTCATTATTTGTAACTTGAGAAAAACCTAAACATTAAAATCATCCTATTCTTTTCCTCCTAAGTCGACCGGTTTATAAAAGAGTTTCGGGGTCTTTGGTTGTCTTCCCGATCGAACCAAAACAAACGAACACCTTTAGGTTTCGCTTTGTATTCGACCATCACCACTTGGTGATTATTTGTTTGCTCGTTGATTGATTCAAGAAAACAAGAAGATCGTTTGTTTATCCACTACTAGTACTAGCATACCTCGTCGTTTGCTAAGAACATATAGTGTGTGGAAGCTTAGAGGGATCATACTTTGATTCTTGGTGGTTTCGCGTGGTATTATACACACGCGTATATAGAAGACGGTGTTTACGGTTACCTTTAAACGGTGTATCGTTTCGTGCTAAAAGGTACACTTCTTCTATTCTTGTTAATTAATGTATTCTACATGTTATCTTTATTCCGCTGCGTACTCATGTTAATTAATAAGGTTAATTAGATTGTAAAACCCAACACTATTAAAGGCTCAGACGAACCTTTCATTGGGCGAATAACCGAATTTCAGCTCTGGTAATTATAATAACCATTATTAACCTGTACCCTTTAGTTGACTGCTTATTTTAAAACCGCATAGTAGTAATACAGCTTTGATCATATTAGAATCTCATATGTTGGTATAATGGCTCGACTTAATAGGTATGCCATGACAAAGGCTTACACGTTTTCGATTATGATGACCTTCTTCTCGATCTGCGATGTCGTCTTCATATGGCCGTACCTACTTCATTTTTGGTTTATTTTCTTCTTCGTGTTTGTGGTGTTTAAAACCTGGGTCATTATTACATACAGATATCTCCCGTTCACCATCGGGAAACAGGGTCAGTAAATCATCTCTCTTTTTTTTCTTTTTTTTTTGCTGTATTGAAGTTACTTTGGGGTTTAACTTGAATTGGTGTTTTAACAGGTATACGGTGGTAAGAATCGGCTTCAGAAGCTAGCAGTGGCCGGTGGATGATCTTGAGCATAATACAGGCACTACAACAAAATGAGCGTTTTGGGTCGAGGAAATATTAGGGTCGACAATGTCGACCCTAACTAAGGCATGGGGACCACATTTATTCAACAAAACTGGTTAGTCAAACATCCACACACCTAATATTTTTCCATGACTTTATATATTTTTTAATATATAAAATGCATTTAAAATTATATATAAATATATAAAACAATTTATAAAAAAATTTAGGGTCGACAATGTCGACCCTAAATTTCTTTTTAAAAAAAAAATTTATACAAAAATTTAAAATACTTTTTATAAATTCAGAAATGATATAAATTACCAATTATAGTCAAAAAATCTATTTAAAAAAACCTTATATATATTTTAACAAACACTACTAGAAAAAGAAGAACATGCGACGGTAAAATGTAATTAAGTAAAGCGTACGAATTACATTACAGATCGATTAAACAAAGTCTTGACATACAATAAAACATACGAATTACATTGCAAATGACAAACTACTCCAAATCAAGTTTTTCCATTTCATTGAGAACTTCGTGAAGTAGTGCAGCCGAATTGAGTGTGTGTTGTTCCGGATGCATATGCATCTCCATTGTTGCCTTGAGTACACTTATCCTTCCACGCAATTGCTTGCAGTTTGAGCACTCTGCGTTTCTTGAAGATCCGGGAGAATAGATTTGAGGTGTTGAAGGTCCCGAAGAATAGCTTGGAGGTGTTGAAGGTACTGAAGCTTAGGTGACGGGCAAAATTTAGGGTCGACATTGTCGACCCTAACTGTCGCAAAGGGCCCACTTTTATTCAACAAAATTGGTCAGTCAAAGAAAGTGTGTGGCCCACGAGATTAGGGTCGACAATGTCGACCCTAACGTTTTTCCATGAAAATATTTGTTTTTTAATATATAAAATCCATTTAAAATTATATATAAATATATAAAACAATTTTAAAAATTTCTTAGGGTCGACATTGTCGACCCTAATATTTTTACCAAAATTTCACCACAATTAATTTTTAGCGGAAAATTTAGGGTCGACAATGTCGACCCTAATTGTTTTTTATATATTAAAATGATTTAAATCAGTATTAAAAATGATTAATAAATGATTAAATTAATATTAAATAAGTTAAAAATGATTTAAATTAGTTATAAATTATTGTAATAAAATTATATAAAAAAAAATTAAAATACTTTTTATAAATTCATAAATGATATAAAAATAATTTTAGAAAAATAGCATTTATAATCCAAAAATCTATTTAAAAAAACTTATATATGAATTAATTTTTAAAAATTATTTGACCTTACAGTTTGAGCACTCTGTGAGGTCCTGTTTCTTGATTCGAGCCTGTTAATCGTAAGATCTTTGACCTTACAGTTTGAGCACTCTATTGGTTCAGATCTACAAGGTCCTGATGAATAACTTGGTTGTGGTTGTGAGGATAAGAGTTAATGACATCTGCTTTTATGGTACATCGACTCATCCGTTTCATGTATCACCGATACTATATCGACTCATCCGTTTAACATCTCAGGTATAAGGATACCATCTCGACTCATCCGTTTAACATTTCATGTGAAACGGTACCATATCGACTCATCCGTTTAACATCTCATGTATCACGATACTATATCGACTAATCCGTTTAACATTTCATGTGTAACGATACTATATCGACTCATCCGTTTAACATTTCATGTGAAACGGTACCATCTCGACTCATCCGTTTAACATCTCATGTATGACGATACTATATCGACTAATCCGTTTAACATTTCATGTGTAACGATACTATATCGACTCATCCGTTTAACATTTCATGTGAAACGGTACCATATCGACTCATCCGTTTAACATCTCATGTATCACGATACTATATCGACTAATCCATTTAACATTTCATGTGTAACGATACTATATTGACTCATCCGTTTAACATTTCATGTGAAACGGTACCATATCGACTCATCCGTTTAACATCTCATGTATCACGATACTATATCGACTCATCCGTTTAATATTTCATGTGAAACGGTACCATCTCGACTCATCCGTTACTCGGCACAAAATAAGAAATTTTAAAGTAGGCAACATAAATTTTTAAAGTAGGCAACATAAAAAAAGTTACTCGGCACAAAATAATAATTTTTTTAAACAAAAGTACAGATTTATTCAGATAAAAAAAACACCGCCGACATGAGGTCCGACACATACGCCCATATAAAAAAATTGTTAAACATGAGACCGAAAAAATAAACCCGCACAAAATAAATAAAAACAAAAATAACGCCCCGTAGCAACGCGCGGGCAATTATGCTTGTTTATAACTATTTTAAATGATTTTTAATTTATTTAATATTAATTAAATTATTTATTATTCATTTTTAATATTAATTTTAATTATTTATAATATAAAAAAAGATTTTTCATAAAAGGTTTGTAGGTGGAATAAAGGTTTTATATAAAAAAATTTAGGGTCGACATTGTCGACCCAAAATTACATAGATATGTCGACCCTAAATTTGCCCCCATATTTACGAAAATTTTCACCAAATTTAAACCACCCCGCCATCGAAATTTGCACTAAAGATTTTATATAAAAAAAATTAGGGTCGACATTGTCGACCCAAAATTACATAGACATGTCGACCCTAAATTGTTATCCATATTGAGTCTCCTGGATGATATTTTCTTATTTCTCTAAGTGTTAAAATTTTATATCCCCCCACCCTCTACACCAATACTCGACGGCAAGAACACCACCACCATAAAACCGCCCCATCTACACCACCACCATTAATCCACCCCATCGACACCTAAAAACCACCATCTACACCACCACAATTGGTATGTTAATTTGTTAATTTGTTGATTTTTTAGTTTGATAATTTTAGTTTGATAATTGGTATGTTAATTTGTTTATTTTTTGTGTGTTTGTGATGAACTAGATAGAACCACCACCTTAGCAGCAGCAGGTAGCCACCATCGCCGCCGCGGCAGTAGCAACCACAACCGGCAGCACCAGCAGGTAGCCACCACCACCGCCGCGGCAGTAGCAACCACCACCGACAGCAGCAGCATGTAGCCACCACCACCGCCGCGCCAGTAACCACCAACACAACAGCAGCAAGTATGCATTTTGTTCTCCTCGTCCTACGTTCTTTTGAATTAGAATTCGTGTTTATATTGTTGTTGTAAGTAGTTGATTAAGGTTTAAGGATATTCGTTTTGAATTCGTGTTTATATTGTTGCTTAAGCTGCAAGACCTGAGCTTGAGTTCTTCCTAGATACATTAGCTTAGTATAAGACGGTTATAAGTAAATGTGATAGATGTTGGTGATTAAAATGCTTGATCATGTGAATATATATGTTGGTGATTAATATTATGGCAGCAAGTATGCATTTTGTTCTCCTCGTCCAATGTTCTCTTGAATTAGAATTCGTGTTTATATTGTTGTTGTAAGTAGTTGATTAAGGTTTAAGGATATTCGATTTGAATTCATGTTTATATTGTTGCTTAAGCTGCAAGACCTGAGCTTGAGTTCTTCCTAGATACATTAGCTTAGTATAAGACGGTTATAAGTAAATGTGATAGATGTTGGTGATTAAAATGCTTGATCATGTGAATATATATGTTGGTGATTTATATTATGCATATGCTTATTATGTTATATGAATGATATTTGATTGTTAGTCTTTTGTAAATGATTTTTGAATTTTAGTGATTAATTTTTGAAAATCCCCGTCCGAAGTTAATCAACCAAATAGAAAACCCGCAGAAATTAATATTATTAGAAAATAATTTCGGAAAGTCCCCTGTTGGGACAAGCATTTTGAATGTTTTGTCTCTTTAGATATGCATGCGTATAACTATTTTACTATTTGAGAGTAAATTCCGACAGTGTTTCCCCATCACTCCTACGAATATGTCTTTAATGCACATATTTGGGGAGTTGAGGGGAAATGCTGCCGAATTTTTTTCAAATAGTAAATCAGTTATACGCATTCATATATGAGACGAAACATTCAAAGAGTGGGTTAGGATTGCCTTCCATAGTTGCACTAGGTTTTTAAAAACCCCAAATATTCAAATTCATTGGTTAGCATCACCTTTTTAATCTAGTTTTGTTAATGACCTTTGGTATAAAAAATAAAATTCATTTATTTGAATATGTTTATTTGCAACGCAGTTAAGATCAATTGATAAGAGTTGGACCACTATATCCAGTCGTAATTCCAATGCATTTTTAGATGGTCTTTTTGCATTCATCGCGCATTGTGAGCCATTGTTGCACCCCATCACATGAAAGATTCGTTGCCCATGTAGTCGCTGTTGTAGCTGTGATAATTTGGTTACCCTCAAAACTTTTAAGGTACACATATCTAGACATCGAGTTTACAACATTATACAATTGGAAATATCACGGTAAACCGATTCTATCCGCTAACCTCCACCAGTACCACATACACTGAACACATGACATGGATGCGTTCTTCAGAAGATTATTTCTGCAAATAAAGCCCAATCCCCACCAACTCAAACAACGTCCTACACCATTCCCAAACAACGGGTCATAATAACGAGTTTGAAGAGTTACTTTCTAGGTCCACCCAAAAGTTGTACCCGGGTTGTGATATGACTACATTGGAATTTACATCAGAGATTTCGCACATCAAGGTTTTACATAAATAAGATGATGCCAGGTTTATAACAAGAATTCCTAGCTCTTCTCCAAAAGGCATGTTCCCCTAGTAAAGGATACAATTTCCCATCGTCATACTATGAAATCAAGAAGACATACAAATATCATGAACTTTTGCAGAGAATCGCTTGATAACGTGGAAACAAGTTTTCCCGCGTGGTTTAATTACAAGGTAAATACATTAGATATATTACCTAGGAGTTATTGCTCATCTAAATCTGTTTGTATCTCTTTCGTAGATTCATGAAAAAAAAGTAACAGACGGTTGTAATGAAGAGTTGTTCTCTTTGGCATGTGGACCTACTAGTGCATGTACATACCCCGCTTGCATAGTTAACGGTGTGAAGTTTGTGGTACATGAACGCGATATACTTCATACCACTCAAAGCAGCGGAGTTTCAACACCCGGGCTTGATGGAGAGATGTATTATGGTCAACTCGAAGAAATTCTGGAGCTCACTTATATCGGCCCCCGCAAGGTTGTGTTGTTTCGATGTAAATGGTTTGACACCATTAACCCTAAGAACCATACGACACGCAACAAATGTTCTTACATTGACCAGGGCATACATCATATTTTGACTGATAGGGAATTTTACCAAAATAACCAATACATTCTTGCGACACAAGTATTCTACCTTGAAGGCCTTGCTAGACAACCACGTGGTTGGAAGGTCGTCGAACATGTTTATCATCGAGATGTGGCAGAGTCCGATCAAGATGTTATACATGGTAGCAGTTCATCACATGTTACACTGTCTGTTGGTTTGACTTGTTTGGAGCATACGGATTTGAGTATAAATGCTCAATCGACAGAAGTGGACGCCCCACCAGTTAATGATGACAATGCTAATGCTAATGAAGACAATGCTGATTTTATTAATAATGAAGATGATGTCGTTGCACATGTCCTTGATGATGATGATGTTGTAGTGTCTGATGATGATGAAGTGAACCCTAGTACTAATGTTGAAGAAGTTTTATCTAGCGATGATTCTGACTATGACAATTGATCTTAAGTTGTAGTTTGAATGAAACAATTATTATATGCTTAAATGTGTAATTTTTCTTTGAATGGAATTGTTTTTATATGTTTAAATGTGTAATTTTTATTTGAATGGAATTGTTTTTATATGTTTAAATGTGTAATTTTTATTTGAATGGAATTGTTTTTATATGTTAAAATGTGTATATTTATATGAATTTGTGTATTAGCATTAATTGGTCCACGAAATTGTGTGTTCTTGTACTTGTTATTTTACAGATGGCGTGTGTAGCTCCTAGATCACACGGTGGGGATGCTGGTGGTAGTCCACCCAGACAGCCCACACGGCCCGTACCGGCCCAGTGCCAAAGTAAGAAATTGTGATTTTTTTTATTTTTATTTTAGAACACTGATTCTTTTTAATTTCTTTTACTTGAATTTTCACGACTCAATAACTTATCTTTGTAGGTTCGATGCTACGTCTTGAGATGGGAAATCGGTCCTTAAGGAGGGCGTTTAGAGAAAATAATGAACAACCTTTGACGATTGGCTTTGATTACGAGGATCTTGGTACCTTCCATCCTTTAGGCAATTATTCAGGCATGTTGAATAGTCTTATGGGGGAAACAGTCCGGCCACTTCCCCTTGCTTGCGAGTGGGAAGAAATTCCAGAGGCCTATAAAGCGCATATTTATCCTACACTTGAGGTATTAATTGTTTATTTTACTTCTATTCTTATTGTTATCGACGTTTAGATATGCGTGTTATGTTTAAATTGTTTGTTTATTTAAATGCATATGTTTATATGTAGAGCTATTTCAACCTCGCGGAATGGTACAATAAACAGGACAAAGTGGTGGTTGACAGAAATGTATATACGGTGGGGGAAAGGGTAAGGCTTGGGCTTGAACTTAAATTGAGGCTACTTTGGCGCAAAAATAAGAACAGGATCAAGGCTGACCATTATGCAAAACATACGTCGCCCGACGAGGCAAAGAATCATCCGCCGCCACCGAAAGTGTGGGGCGACAGAACCCAAGATGATTGGAATGAGTTGGTTGACTGGTGGTCCCAACCGGATCGGGTGTCGAGAAGTTTGCAGAATGCCGCTAACCGAGCAAAAAACACGATAATAACCCATCAAGGAAAAAAATCATTCGCGCAAGGAAGGAATGAATATGTAAGACTCTTTATAATTTTTGTGATATTTGTTATATTGTTTATTTATAGCTCGTTATTAATTTATTTGATATTGTATAGAAAGTCGACAAAGGGTATTACGAGGACCTCATTGAAACGTGGAGGAAGGGGCACTCAAATAAGAAGACTGGCGAATTTAAAACCAAAGAAAACGAGCAGAGATATGTAAGTAATTTATCTTTACATGCTTTAATAACTTATTTTATTTGTTTTTAACCTTTTTTTTCTTTTTCTTTCACAGTTGGATATGAAGGCCATGAAAGATAAAATTACAGCCGGCCTCATCCCGTTCAAGACCGATCAAGAAATATTGGATGAAATCGTTCCGAGTGACAACCGCCAGAATATGTCGGGCATGGGCAGGAAGTTACCGGGTGGTGGCTCAACTTCTCGCAGGCGCGCAAATCGTGCATTTGGAGATATTATGACTCGGGATCAGATCACGCAGATGTTCAGGCAACAAGAGCAAGAGAAAGAGTTATACAGGAAGCAAGCTGAGGAGGCGCAGGCACGGGCTTATTTGGCTTCGTTAAAGGCTGACGCGGCGGACCAACGGGCTAATGTGGCGTACCAAAATTCTGAGGCGATTAATGCCGCCCTAGGTCAGTTTTTTATGCACTACAACTCACCAAATAGTGCTCGTCCATTTAACCCTCCTACTTTTAGTCTTGTACCCCTACCCCCACTCGGTCCTATGCCCCAACTCACCCCTAATTGGGCTCACTTACTCCAACCTCCCTTTCCCTTTAATAAACCACTCCAACCTCCTTATACCGGCCAACTCCAACCACTCTAACTTCCCTATACCGGCCCATTTCCTCTCACTCCCGTCACCAATAATAAATTCAACAACTGTTATCGTCCCGCTCTAAACTTCACTCATTGTGTCGCCTCTAGTTCTAATTCTCAAGCCGAACATCCCCGCTACATCCTTCAAACAAATCCTCATATGAACGATTTGCGAAATGTTGAACAATTGGCTTAAGATTTGGCTCGTGAAAACAATAACGAGTCCTTATCAGGGGAGGAGGAGGAGGAGGGCGAGCAACAATCGGGTGGTGATGATGACTATTCGAACGAAGACGAGTAGGCATTTTTATGTAGTATCTTAGTATGTGTAATAACTTTTAGACTTGTTACGTTTGTGAAACATGGATTTAGTATTTTATCGTGGCGTGGATTTTGTTGAATGGAATTGTGACGTTTAGTAGTATTGTAAAAGTGAATTTGTTGAATTGAATTGTAACGTTTGATAATCTATCGTATTGTGGATTTGTGGTATTGTAACGTTTAGTGATTTGTTATTGTATCGTATTGTGGATTTGCCGAATTCTGGATTTTTTGAAATGTGGATTTTTTTTCTAGAAAAAATTCTGGAAAAAGTCTAGAAAACTGGACATGCGTCCAGTTTTTTATTTTTGCCCCAGGAACACATTAGGGTCGACATTGTCGACTCTAATCTCAAACTTAGGGTCGACAATGTCGACCCTAAACTGGGGGATATACCACGTGGAAAAACGCTTAGGGTCGACAATGTCGACCCAAAGTTTCAAGGAGCATGTCGACCCTAAGATTTTAAATATTAAGTGTTTTTTATTATGAAAATGATTTTAATAAATTAAAAAGTGTAGGGTCGACAATGTCGACCCAAAGATTTATAGGTATGTCGACCCTAAATTTAGTCAAACTATTTGGTTGAAATGTTGTAGTCCCCGCTTGTCGACCCAACTTTCAAAGGTATAAGTCGACCCAAAGAATTTTGGGTCGAGAATTTTGGCTCGATTTCTTAGGGTCAAAGTTGTCGACCCTAAGCTCTTTGGGTCAACACACTTTGTATTTTTGGGTCGAATTTGTTGACCCTACACCCTTATATTGTTGTAGTGTATGTTTAAATAAACATGATAAACCCGTTTACTAAATTTGCTCAATTCACTCAACTCAATGTGACTCAATAACTATAATCATGTAGATATCGTGATTATGAACATGGTGAATTTAATTATTGTCGTGTTAATTCAAAAAAACTAGTTGGCAACCTCAAGTTGCAAGATTAAGGATGAGTAGATCAACATAAAGATCTTCATTCTCTTAAATGAATGTGATAAAATGATCAATGCAAAATTTGCATTCTCTCAAGTGAATGTGATGAATAGATCAACATACAAATCTCCATTCCCTTATGTGAATGTGATGAAATAATCAACATAAAGATCCACATTCCCTCGTGAGAATGTGATAATATAACGATCAACATAATATCTCCAATTCCTTAAGTAAATGTGATTATATAAATAAATAAAGATCATGTATCATGGTTGACGATATGGTCGAAGTAATATGAAAAATGAAAAACCACTAGTAGTGGAATAACAAGAATAGAGCAAATAGAAATGTCATGTATGAAAAATACAAGTTTGTCAAATATATTACACACCATCTTCATAGATGTTAGAATCTATGCTAATATGTTTTGAGATATACATGAATGCTCCATAAAAGAAATATATAATTGTATTGAGGAACGAAGTTCAATATTAAGGATGCATTATATTCTTTTGTATCTTCCCCGACATGCATTATATAAAGATTAGTAAAAGCTAATCATAGCCATAACATAAGTTTACGAGCAATAATTATAATATTTTTGGCATGACCGGTTACACCATCCCGATTCATTAATGACGCGAAAACAATAGAAGAATAAGATTCTTCAATCTAATCTTGTTATCTCTCAAAAGAAGTTGATTATTAATCTATCAACTAGAATGGGGACTCAATTCCTCAATTTTCCGGAAAGAAAACAAATAGATATATGTAGGCATACAAATCCATTGTATGAATCATTTAGAGTTTAAAATCGATGCATCGTCTAAAATGTCATCAAATCGCAACCTCATGATTAATAGCTCAAAACGAGCCTAACTTTCCAGAGTAAGTATTTCATCATGAATATCCGATGAATTACTTCTAAATTTTCTATGATATTGAGAGAAAAACTGTTTGTTGTTGTATGGGGCCATATTATAATATACACAATAACAAAATTAGTATCATGCCAACATGTTATTATAAATCCTCCCTTTTATAACTAGATTTGGTTATAAACCAAACATATCCCATTTTAGTTTTTCTTTGTCCAAATTACTCTACCTAATTGCACATATACGAGATATAGAAGAAGGATAATTCCTTCAGGAGGAGAGAATTAGTAGCTGTAAATTCAGAATGAATTATCATATTCTATTGATTCTCGAAAGAAATTTTATAAATTTATTATTCAATGGATAATCTAATAGCCATACATAAACATTGGCAAAAATAAAATTTTAGCTACTCATGTTTTGATTATAAGTTGTCCCTCAAGGACACTATTTTATTATGACATGCCTCAAGCATGATAGACTAATCAATTCCAAATAAAATCCTCAGTGAAAAATATGGAGCATGAAAACAAGATGTTAGTTCGATGTATAAAAGACCCCATGATAGTCACATAAAGAGACATTAGACATTAAGATTCCAAAGAACCTTAGATAGCTAATGAGATCTCAATAAATTCTATCTTGTCTTGAATGATATGGAATCAAAAACAAAACGACGTCGATAAATTTGTCTACATATAATATATTGCTTGCTATTATGCATTATGAGGATCAGAAATCAATTAATATCCAAATACGCGCTCAATGAAATGATTGGCCAACATAAAAAGACATAGTATCTTGCAAATACTAAAAGTATTAGAACGTGAAGTTCATACACGTCAATGTGTAAAATCTATTGGATATACATCGGTTTTTGTGGGAAACCGAAATGCGAGCTCTAAAGTTATGTGCTTTAATACTTGAATTGTGAAATAAATAAATTCACAAAAACAACAAGTTAATTATTAAGAGTCATATTGTCTCGAGATGGATGTAAATATCTTATTGATATTTTATGAGATAATCTATATAAAATATTTATTTTTCACTAAAATGAGATTTATTAGAGCTCCCATATTCTACGAAGGATATGTAATGCCTCAATCATGGTTCACAACTTCAACTTCTAGAAACAATTAATAAAGTTCTCAATAACTCTATTTGATCAAATTGAATAAATCCTTATATGAATCAAAATCATTTTGGACGCACATTATAGAAATTGCTTTTGCACATGTCTCTAAAGAATGATTGGTCCCTAAGTACCATACATAAATGCAATTGAGGTTTTGATGTTAATTTTTGCAATTAATATGCGTCATGAGAGTTTATTTTTCTCATTTAATATTTGTACACGCATTTATATTTTCCTACCAATGCATTTGATATTTAGTTAGAAGCTACACATATATTTTGTCATTTTTGCAGGACTTATTTTTATCATCAACAATTTGGTGAACTTCATTACAAAGTTGTTGCCAAGTAATCGAGCAACTCGTTTAGAAGATTGACATGCGATGCTTGAAATATATACATTAAATTGAGGAGGGGCATTATGCGTACTACACTCTTTTCCGTCATCAAGTTTTTATCCCATTGGGTTTTTTATTGATAAGGTTTTTAATGAGACAATCTATAACGTATATAACAAACGATGAATATCCAAGGATGAGTATTGTAAAATATTATGGATGAGCTATGTATGGGCTTATGGGTTATGTCTATTTATCCTAATCTTTAGATACAAGTTAGGATTAGACTATTAGCTTATAAATACATTTTTCTGTTAACCTCTTAAAATGATCGCTGAATAATAATTCTCTTTTCTTCTTATACTTCTCTTTATCTATTATTTTTGTTCTTTGTATTTACAACAACACAAATATTCTTAACACTTGTTATTTTTCTTGAAGATTGATCTATTGTAGAAAAATGGTTTGATCTTAATATATACAGTATTAGTCTTCCTGAAAGTTAATGGAGCCTACTAGTCTAGCTAAACACCTAATGACATAGTTTGGCTTCAATGCAAGACCATGTATGGTTTCATCATAACTTTATACCATACGTACGTCTCAAACAATATATGCAAAATCTACCAACATATGTCATTAGCACCTATTTAATCTTATAACATATGCCTTATCAAACTCCATTTCTACAAACACTAACAAAATGATTTCATCTCCACACCAACTTATACCATTTTTGGTTATATGAGCTTCAAAACATAATATCATAGATACCTTTTTTTTTGTCTACGTAACCAACATGTTATCAATATGGCATTTGGAAGATGCAAATTTTTATTGTTAAAAAGTTATAGCATAATGAACTTCAAAAAACATATACAAATTGTTGGAATATGTCCATCGTAAATAATATATGTCCGAATTATTTATTCGAGCGTAAGGGGACGCACACGTTAATACGTAAACAATGTTTAATTAGTGTTTTTAGTAAACGATAAATAAATATATTAGTTAAATGTTTAATAGTTAAACATTAGGGACTAATATGCAAAACGAGAAAAAGAAAAGTGCGGGTTTGCCCCTCTTGTCCTTAGGCCGGTCGAAACCCACCTCCAAGAGGAGGTGGGATTGCTTACTTGCTCACCAAGTATTGAGACTATATAAGGAAGCTTTAGGGTTCATTATTGACTAATGGTTTTGTGAAAAAATCCCTAAATCTCTCCCTTCTCTCCCTCTTTGTGTTCGACCGAAACCAAAACCCACATAGGGTTTTTGGTTTGTTTTGTGCGATCGACCGAAACAAACAACCCTTAGGGTTTGTTTGTTCGATCGTGTACCACCGCCACTAGTCGGTGGTTTTGCTCGCGTGTTGATTGGATTCAAGTGTTGCGGTGTTCGTTTGCTAAAACACTACTAGTACTAGCATACTTCATTGTTTGCTAAGAACGTATTGTGTGTGTTGACTTAGAGAGTTCTTGCCTTAGATCTTGGAGGGTTTTGCGTGTGACGTTATACACACGCGTATATAGAAGACGGTGTTAAAAGATATACATCTTGTCATTGTGTAATTGCTAGCTTCTTGCTAGTTTTGTTTCAATAAAATTGTTGTTCAAAAAAAAACAGTGTTAACGGTTACCTTTGAGTGGTGTATCGTTACGTGTTAAAAGGTATACATTTTCTATCCTTGTTAACTAATGTGTTATACATGTGACCTTTAATTCCGCTGCGTACTCGTGTTAATTAATTGGTTAATTAGATCGTAAAACCCAACACAAATAACCAAACATAGAGCTATCGACGCTCAAGTTCTTAAGTTTATGCTCTTAAGATCGATCAAGGTTGTAAGAATATTATTCAAATGACCTCATAAAACCAATGAGGTGAGAATCTGTATATATAGGGATAATACAACAATGTTTACAAATATCACTCCTATGATTAAGGAGATTGATTTAACTAAATGCCTATGATTAAGGAAAACAAATAAATACAATAAATGTTGTAGTTATCCGTTAATATCCCCCTTCAATCGAAATGGTGGCGGTCCAAGACGTAGCATGGTACGAAAGGTTTCAAACTGAGATCGCGGAAGACTTTTGGTGAAAATATCTGCCACCTGAAGATTGGTTGGAACAAACTTCGTATACAGTTTGCCATAGTGTACAAGTTCACGAATAAAATGATAGTCGAGATCAATGTGTTTTGCACGCTTATGAGATACCGGATTCTGAGTCATGTGTGCCACTATCTTTGCGCAATACAAGCTGCTTTTATTATTGTTTGGACAATATAAACTGTTTTAAATGTTGCATTTTGGTTAGCTGAAACTAGTGACATATCTCTTTTTCTGTTGGTTTTAGAATTGTTTAGGAGCGTTGGATGGAACATATATCAATTGTTTAGTACCACTTGAGGATAAGCCAAGGTATAGAACAAGAAAGAATGACATTGCTACAAACGTTTTAGGAGTGTCTTCACAAGATATGCAATTCATTTAGGGTGCTCCGAGATGCTCTCAGTAGGCCACAAGGATTGAAAGTCCCAAGACCATGTATGTACCTATCTGTTTGGTGTGTAGATAAATTTAATGAGTATGCTTGCTAATTTTTTATTGACAATGATCTAATTTTAGGCTATTACTTGGTTGATGCGGGATAGACAAACGGAGAAGGTTTTCTTGCACCTTATAGAGGCCAAAGGTATCATTTAAACGAATGACGCGATGGACATCAAGCAACTACGGCTAAAGAGTTCTACAATATGAAACATTCTTTCGCAAGAAATTTCTATAGGCACCCCCTGAGCCTCATAATAATCAAATACCATTCACCTATAAGATGTTTTGGTATTTTTGAAGGCGATGGTGGGGGATCTTAAAAGACACTCGTTATTATCCCGGTTATAGAATTAAAGATTAAAATCATTATGGCATGTTGTCTCCTTCACAATTACATAAGACAAGAAATGCTGATTGATCCTTTCAAGAATAAAAGTGAATGTGATGAAGGAACCAGAGACCATGAAGTTGCACAAGAAGATGATAATATCACTCATGTTGGGACTTTCCAACGAGGTGGAATTCCTTTTCGAGTATTTTAGCACAATCCATGTTTAGATCTTGGAATGGCAACACTTGATCCATTGTTTATATCTTTTTTTTCGACAGGCATACTGTTTTTATTAACTCTATTTGATGGTGACGGTGGGCCTGCTACTTTTTGTGGCTTATGGAAATGAATTATAGGTCTAGTTTACTTTGCTACTTTGGTCCACATGTTGCTTTTTTGTTTTGTTGATTTGGATTAATGCATGTTTCATTTTCAAGATTGCACAGATATATACAGTCTCTCGTTGAGAATTAATGTGGTTATTAGGACAAATCGCGAGCGGCTTTCGCGTAAATGAAGGAAGAATTTTGTCATATACTCTTTCTTTGACATTGTAAAAACGTATTACAGCCTAACTGGTCTTGGTATTTCAAATGTGAATTAATTTATATCAACCAAATAGAATCTTATATTAAAATGCTTAAAATTTGTATATCCCAAAATTTTAAATTGGCAAACATTTAAAATTCAATCAATTCAAAAGACTTGAACCAAACACCCCTAACGTGTGACTTATTACTATACTTATCTCACTCACCCACCTAGGCACGCACACATATCGTTTCAAGAAAAGCACCATCACACCCACACAGAAAGTCTCTCAGCGTCTCAACTCTCAGATACAAATATTCTAACACTCACACACGAATCAAAAAAAAACAATAAAATCACAAAACAAAATTATAACCTCCCACAAAATCGACACACCCAATCTTGATCATCACCAACTCACACAAAATCAAAAAAATTGATAACCACAAAACCATGTCACTCAATCTTGATATCACATCCAAGATAAAACCACAAACTCATAATCCTATACACAATAACACTCGTCGTGATCAAAGTCTCGTTAACACAGTTCCAAAAACAAACATTTTTTCTTTGGCTGAGATTGAAAGTTGAAGAATCAGTGGTTGTTTAATCAAAAATGGGAAAAAAAAGTTTAATGATGATTATTGGTTTTGAAGAAACTGATTAACATTTTTTCTTTGGCTGAGATTGAAAGTTGAAAAATTAGTGGTTGGGTATGAGATTTTCGAGGGTTGAGCTTTTATTAATAAGAGATATCAGTGAACGGGTACAAACTTTGAAACTTGGGAGCTGAGCTTTTATTAATAAGAGAATCTCGTGTTCGTTTAGTGCTGATCCTCATACGAGTCAGTCTAGTTTGATCAAGGTACTGAATTTAACATCAGTCAGCAGCTGAACCTTGGTTTAAACCTGATCCTAACTAAACCCGCCCCTCACTAAGCCTGAGCTAAACCGGTCACTGAAGCTGAACCGACTGAGCAAACCGGTCAATGCATACATCAGGTTAGCGAACCCCTGATCTTAGACCCACCACTTTTAGAGTTTGACACCAAAAGTTTGGCACCACGACTCTCTGTGCTCTTAGGGCCAATTAAAATCACTAAAAGGGGCACATTAGATATCTCTATAGGTAGAGTAGTTTTTAATTTGCTCTAGATACGGAAGTTTCATGTCACAATTTGGGACAAAATTATATCAAATAAATCCATCATCTTCCCAACTACCTCAATTGCTTTAATTTTAATCTGTACTGGTCAATTAGTCATGGTCTACTATAATACATTAATTGATGCTTCTTACATATAATCTTTTCCGATCAAATTTATTGATTATAAAGTCATCCATCGAAGGTATGATTTTTTAGGTATTGTAGCTAAAATTAAAATTGTGTTGTTGGTTTGAAGTTTTTCATAACCGGATGATGGGGATTTTGCACATCCTTGTATGAATATCGTTAATCTTGAATTAGGTATGCTTATTAAGGGTTTTGATATTTGATTTACTATAGTAGCTGCATTAGGTCCCTGTAAGGCTACAAGTAAAAATGAAAAATATGATAATCTTTGTTTCATTGTATTTGTTGGACGTCATTAACAAGATGGTGTTTCCTTTTTCGTGTGTAATGATCTTTTTTTGTTCTTGTTTTGTAATTTCTGTCATTAATTTAGTGATAAACAATCTTAGGGTTCAATAATCAAACTAATTCATTATTATATATGGCTAATTGATATGTTAGCTCGCTAGCTTTAACTACACAAAACGTTACAAAGGAGAAATGTATTTTGGCACTTTGTAAGGACATCAAGTTGCATTCTTTTTTATTCGCTTTGGGTGCAATAGTCCAAATACAAAAGGAATCAACAACGCATTGGGTACTCTTCATCAAAAATTGATCGATACTTAATATTGCATAGACATGTTTACGAGAGTGATATTATGTCCATATCACAAATTAGATTAAGAGTTCTACAATATGAAACATTCTTCCGCAAGAAATGTTATAGAAAGATGTTTTGGTATTTTGAAGGCGAGGTGGGGAATCTTAAAAGACAACTCGTATTATCCGGTAGAATTAAAGATTAAAATCATTATGGCATGTTGTCTCCTTCACAATTACATAGGACAAGAAATGTTGATTGGTCCTTTCAAGAATAAAAGTGGATGTGATGAGGGAACCAGAGACCATGAAGTTGCACAAGAAGATGATAATATCACTCATGTTGGGACTTCGAACGAGTGGACTTCATTTCGAGATAATCTAGCACAATCCATGTTTAGATCTTGGAATGGCAACACTTGATCCATGTTTATATCTTTTTTTTGAAGGCATACGTGTTTTATACTCTTTGATGGTGCCTGCTACTTTTTGTGGCTTATGGAAAATGAATTATGGGTCTAGTTTAACTTTGCTACTTTGGTCAACTTGTTGCATTTTAGTTTTGTTGCTTTGGATAATGCATGTTTCCTTTTCCAGTTGCACAGATCTATACCAGTCTCTCGTTGAAAATTAGTTATTAGGAAAATGTTGTCTTTATAAAAGAAGGGCAATTTTGTCATTTACTATTTTTAACATTGAAAAACTTATACAACCAAACAGGATAGAGTATTTCAAATTGCATTAATTTGTGTCAACCAAATATAATCTAATATTAAAATGCTAGAATTTGAACTATCCCAAAATATTAAATTGCCAAAATTTATAATTCCGTCAATTCAAATTCTTGAACCAAACACCCCTTAACTTTGACTTATTACCATACATATCCTTACTCACCCACCACACAAATCTTATCCGGAAAAAACACCAAACCCACCCCCACAACTCAGTCACAACTCACAAACAAATATCTAACACTCACACACGAATCCAAACAAAAACAATAAAATCACAAAACAAATCATATAACCTCCCACATAAATCGACACACCCAATCTTGATCATCATCAACTCACACAGAATCAAAAAAATTGATAACCACAAAACCATGTCACTCAATCTTGATATCACATCCAAGATAAAACAACAAACTCATAATCCTATACACAATAACACTCGTCATGATCAAAGTCTCGTTAACACAGTTCCAAAAACAAGAAGCCCAAGATGCAAATCACCACCTAGAAACACTAAAATCATCAACAAACATTTTTTCTTTGGCTGAGATTGAAAGTTGAAAAATCAGTGGTTGGAAGTGGGTTTGTTTCATTTAAATAAATAAATAAAAAGTTTATTGATGATTATTGGTTTTGAAGAAACTGATTAACATTTTTTGTTTGGCTGTACGAGATTGAAAGTTGAAAAATTAGTGCTCTTGAATCCAAGTGTGCAGATAAAGCCTTACCAGCAAAAGACATAGTACAAATCAATACATTGATCTGAGAGATGATGGGGAGTCCCACACGTGTATATTTCCGGTTCAAAACAAGAGGTATGTTTTTTTTCTTTTTTTTCTCTCTTTTTGTATTGTCATGTTACTTAACTTGTCGATTTTACATCTTCTACAATTTAGAATGTAGGTACATATTAGAGAATATACCAAAAAATAGTATATCAAGTTTTATTTACTCGTTTTATATGAGTTGAAAAGAAGAGAAATTAAAAGAAAGAAGAGAAGAGACATCAGTTTCTTTTATGTGTGTTCTTGAAATTGAAGCTAAAGAAAAGAAATTAAAAGAAGATTTATCTTTCTCTTATCAGAAAGAAAAGAAAAGAAAAGGTGATAAAATTACGTTTAACTTATTTGGTCACTTAAGTCCTTCAGAAAATATAAGTGTTCGCTTGCATTCGCATGCTTAAGCACCATATCTAGACTCCAACTGCATAACATAGCAACTCAAATAAAAAGGATTTTAATTTTTATTGTGACCTACATGGATATTGACTTCATGTAAGAAGGGTCATACCGTTCTTCATTTTATAAGTATCTCGAAGGTATTGTTTTTTAGGTATTGTAGATAAAATTAATTGTGTTGTTGGTTTGAAGTTTTTCATAACCGGATGATGGGGATTTTGCACATCCTTGTATGAATATCGTTAATCTTGAATTAGGTATGCTTATTAAGGGTTTTGATATTTGATTTACTATAGTAGCTGCATTAGGTCCCTGTAAGGCTACAAGTAAAAATGAAAAATATGATAATCTTTGTTTCATTGTATTTGTTGGACGTCATTAACAAGATGGTGTTCCTTTCTTGTTTGTAATGATCTTTTTTTTCTTGTTTGTAATTTCTGTCATTAATTTATGGTATAAACAAGTCGTGTAGTTATATCAAACTAAATCATTATTTTATATTTATGGCTTAAATGATATGTTTAGCGCGACTTGTTTAACTACACGGAAACGTAGACAAAAGGAGAAAGAGGGATATTTTGGGCACTTTGTAATGTCAACTCAGTTGCATTATTTTTTATTTTCGCTTTGGGTGCTATTAGTCAAATACAAAAGGAATCAACAACGCATTGGGTACTCTTCATCAAAAATTGATCGATACTTAATATTGCATAGACATGTTTACGAGAGTGATATTATGTCCATATCACAAATTAGATTAAGAGTTCTACAATATGAAACATTCTTCCGCAAGAAATGTTATAGAAAGATGTTTTGGTATTTTGAAGGCGAGGTGGGGAATCTTAAAAGACAACTCGTATTATCCGGTAGAATTAAAGATTAAAATCATTATGGCATGTTGTCTCCTTCACAATTACATAGGACAAGAAATGTTGATTGGTCCTTTCAAGAATAAAAGTGGATGTGATGAGGGAACCAGAGACCATGAAGTTGCACAAGAAGATGATAATATCACTCATGTGGACTATCGAACGACGTTGGACTTCATTTCGAGATAATCTAGCAATTCCAGTTTAGATCTTGGATTGCTAACACTTGATCCTTGATTATTTCTTTTTTTTTGAAGGCATACGTGTTTTATACTCTTTGTTGGTGCTGTACTTTTTTGTGGCGAATGGAAAATAATTATGGGTCTAGTTTAACTTTGCCTACTTTGGACCAATTGTTGCATTTTAGTTTTGTGCTTTGGATAAATGCATGTTTCACTTTTCCAGTTGCAACTGATCTATACTGTCTCTCTTTTTCTTTTTCTTTTAGTTGATATATTAGTTATTAGGAAAATGTTGTCTTTATAAAAGGGCAATTTTGTCATTTACTCTTTTTGACATTGAAAAACTTATACAACCAAACAGGATAGAGTATTTCAAATTGCATTAATTTCTCTCAACCAAATAAAATCTAATATTAAAATGCTAGAATTTGAACTATCCCAAAATATTAAATTGCCAAAATTTAAAATTCTATCAATTCAAATTCTTGAACCTACACCCCGTAACTTTGACTTTTGACTTATTTCCTCACTCACCCACCACACAAATCTTATCCAGAAAAAAACACCAACTCACAAACAAATACACGAATCCAAAAAAAAAAAACAATAAAATCACAAAACAAATTATAACCTCCCACATAAATCGACCAATCTTGATCATCACCAACTCACACAAAATCAAAAAAATTGATAACCACAAAACCATGTCACTCAATCTTGATATCACATCCAAGATAAACAACAAAACTCATAACTTCATACACATAACACTCGTCATGATCAAAGTCTCGTTAACACAGTTCCAAAAACAAGAAGCCCAAGATGCAAATCACCACCTTCGACCCACTAAAATCATCAACAAACATTTTTTCTTTGGCTGAGATTGAAAGTTGAAAAATCAGTGGTTGGAAGTGGGTTTGTTTCATTTAAAAAAAAGAAAAAGTTTATTGATGATTATTGGTTTTGAAGAAACTGATTAACATTTTTTGTTTGGCTGTACGAGATTGAAAGTTGAAAAATTAGTGCTCTTGAATCCAAGTGTGCAGATAAAGCCTTACCAGCAAAAGACATAGTACAAATCAATACATTGATCTGAGAGATGATGGGGAGTCCCCACACGTGTATATTTCCGGTTCGAAACAAGAGGTATGTTTTTTTTCTTTTTTTTCTCTCTTTTTGTATTGTCATGTTACTTAACTTGTCGATTTTACATCTTCTACAATTTAGAATGTAGGTACATATTAGAGAATATACCAAAAAATAGTATATCAAGTTTTATTTACTCGTTTTATATGAGTTGAAAAGAAGAGAAATTAAAAGAAAGAAGAGAAGAGACATCAGTTTCTTTTATGTGTGTTCTTGAAATTGAAGCTAAAGAAAAGAAATTAAAAGAAGATTTATCTTTCTCTTATCAGAAAGAAAAGAAAAGAAAAGGTGATAAAATTACGTTTAACTTATTTGGTCACTTAAGTCCTTCAGAAAATATAAGTGTTCGCTTGCATTCGCATGCTTAAGCACCATATCTAGACTCCAACTGCATAACATAGCAACTCAAATAAAAAGGATTTTAATTTTTATTGTGACCTACATGGATATTGACTTCATGTAAGAAGGGTCATACCGTTCTTCATCAGAAGACACGATCTTTGTGATAAGATCTTTAGCTAAAATACCATCCTTTTCTAAGATATTCTCAAATACAGCATAAAAAATGTTTCGAGCCAACCTAGCCTTTGTATCTTATGATTATCGTGATTGATCTCGCTGAAAGTGTGTTCACCGCCCGTCATTAAGCACAAAATAGTTCTAGCCAACCTAGCCTTTGTATCTTATGATTATCGTGATTCGAAACTGCAAAGAGTGAGTTAATGAAAACATTTAACAAAAATACAAGAATAAGTAAGCAAATTGCAAATCAATTTTTTTTATAAACCTCACGTTCTGTTGACGAGTGCCATGAGCTTGCTGTCATACCACACAATTTGACCACATAACGACATGTAGGAACATATAATTTCACCAAGATACTCTCGGGACCAAGATTGTTATGAAATGCAAAATTTGCATTAAGCTCTAATACAGCCTCCACGAGTTGCCTGAAAAAAAACAAAAGAATATCATGATCTTGAAAACTGCTATATAAAAAAAATACATTGATTTCGCATACTCAATATAACTATTCGGATATTGAAGTCTAAAAATGGTAGTTTCTTTATAAAGGTAGCCAAATTATCATCAAAAGCTTCAAACGCGAAGTAATTATCTTCCCCAACACTCTCGACAAGTATTAACTTGACAACACTATGAAGTCTACCAAATTTTTCATATGCTTCTCCAACCTTCGATAACTCACTGATACTCCTTGACCTTTTAAAAAAAGCTAGCTATATTGGAGAGCTCCTTTGAAATAGCTAGTTACCTCACCCCCAATTTCTTTCTTTGGCGCATCAACCTTTTTAGGATATAAAAGGTGGATCTTTTTCGTTTCGCTTATGGCACGTATCATCACCCCATCATCACGTAAATTCCGTAAACCCAATCGGTTGCAGAGTTGTGCAAATTTCTCAAATTTCTCAGAGGTATGAGGATAGAAAACTTTGCACACGCGTTTTGTAGCTAGTAAGTTGATGACAGAATAACGAAGTGACCAGTCCTTAGCAACAAAAGTCCATTATGTCCTTTTAGTTGTGAAAGTATTTTCATCTTGTGTAAGTATCCGTTCATCTTTGTCTTTGTTGATGCTAAGGTCTTTGAATATGTTGGGAGCGAGTAGTTGACATTGTTCGTTCACAATTACAACCTGTAAATAAAAAGGTCAGCCATATTTCGCAATTTAAAATACATCTTAATGTGCAAAAGGTAAGATGGACGACAAAGGAGAACAATTTAAACATCAACTCAACAGTCAATTTGACTTCATACGCAAGTGGTAATCCTGATAGTTCATAAAATTGAAAATTACTAGATGACTCTCGAGGCGAGGACCATCCACAAAGTGTTCTTAATTGATGTCAATAATCCTTCACAACTATAATAACTTCACTTTCGAGCTTTGAGAGCATAGATGATCTTAACAGTACAACCAAATACACAACTAGTTAGACGTATTAATTTCGTTATTTATTCCTTTGTTGGCAAGTGGATTTCTAAATTGTTCTTTGTCGTCCGTCTTACCTTTTGCACATTAAGATGTATTTTAAATTGCGAAATCTGGCTGACCTTTTTATTTACATGTTGTAATTGTCAACGAACAATGTCAACTACTCGCTCTGAATGACATATTCAAAGACCTTAGCATCAACAAAGACAAAGACGAATGGATACTTACACAAGATGAAAATACTTTCACAATTAAAACGACATAATGGACTTTTGTTGCTAAGGACTGGTCACTTCGTTATTCTGTCATCGACTTACTAGCTACAACGAGCGTGTGCAAAGTTTTCTATCCCCGTACCTCTGAGAAATTTGCACAACTCTGCAACCAGTTGGGTTTACGGCATTTACGTGATGATAGGGTGATGATACGTGCCATAAGCGAAACGAAAAAGATCCACCTTTTATATCCTAAAACGGTTGCAGCGCCAAAGAAAGAAATTGGGGGCGAGGTAAATAGCTATTTCAAAGGAGCTCTCTAATATAGCTATTTCAAAGGAGCTCTGCAATATAGTGATGTTTTTTTGAAAAGGTCAAAGAGTATCAGTGAGCTATGGAACGTTGGAGAAGCATATGAAAAATCTAGTGGACTTCATAGTGTTGTCAAGTTAATACTTGTCGAGAGTGGTGGGGAAGATAATTACTTCGCGTTTGATGATAATTTGGCTACCTTTATAAAGAAACTACCATTTTTAGACTTCAATATCCGAATAGTTATATTGAGGTATGCGAAATCAATGTATTTTTTTATATAGCAGTTTTCAAGATCATGATATTCTTTTGTTTTTTTTTCCAGGTAACTCGTGGAGGCTGTATTATAGCTTAATGCAAATTTTGCATTTCATAACAATCTTGGTCTCGAGAGTATCTTGGTGAAATTATATGTTCCTACATGTCGTTATGTGATCAAACTGTGTGGTATGACAACAAGCTCATGACACTCGCCAACAGTACGTGAGGTTTATAAAAAAAATTGATTTGCAATTTGCTTACTTATTCTTGTATTTTTGTTAAATGTTTTCATTAACTCACTCTTTGCAGTTCCGAATCACGATAATCATAAGATACAAAGGCTAGGTTGGCTAGAACTATTTTGTGCTTAATGACGGGCGGTGAACACACTTTCAGCAAGATCAATCACGATAATCATAAGATACAAAGGCTAGGTTGGCTCGAAACATTTTTTATGCTGTATTTGAGAATATCTTAGAAAAGGCTGGTATTTTAGCTAAAGATCTTATCACAAAGATCGTGTCTTCTGATGAAGAACGGTATGACCCTTACATGAATGGGGGGGGGGGGGGGGGGGGGGGGGGGGGGGGGGGGGGGGGGGGGGTTTTTGGTTCTGATGAAGAACGGTATGACCCTTACATGAAGTCAATATCCATGTAGGTCACAATAAAAATTAAAATCTTTTTTATTTGAGTTGCTATGTTATGTAGTTGAAGTCTAGATATGGTGCTTAAGCATGCGAATGCAAGTGAACACTTATATTTTCTGAAGGACTTAAGTGACCAAATAGTCTTGGGAGAGTATGATGATATAGATAAAGAATCAGAGATAGCATTTGGGTCTAGCTGGCATATAGAGAACGAAGTCTTTAAAGAAATGGAAGATGCGCACAAGAAAGACAAAAGGGAGGATGATGAGGCAAAATCTCCTTATGATGTTAGAAGTTTGGAGCATCTTCTTAGATTCATCACGAATACTCTCGGCCACCCAACTAAGCGATTGCGTGGATCAAGCAAAGCTGAGGATAGTATAAAGAATATGGTCATTAGGGCTACCCCATTGTATAAAGAATATATGGTCCAGACCCGATCCAACTTTGAGGGACAAATCCATTATGAATATGCAAGTTGAAGCTTCTGGGATTACTTGATATTTTGATGTACCTTGTGCGTATTCTATAGTCTATCCAGTTTTGTCGTAGTTTGACATTTTGTTTGCAATCATTTTGTATTTCACATATGTAAGTTGCATTTCATAAACATTCAACAAATTTCTGTATGCAAATTGTTCTACTAACATCTATATTAGGGGTGGCAATTTCTGACCCGACACGAAACCCGACGTGAAACCGACACGAAAATTAACAGGTTCGGGTTAAGTCTATATATATTTGGGTCGGGTTTGGGTCGACCTATCTAACCCGTTTATTAAACAGGTCAGGTTCGGGTTGAGAATAAATTAAGCGGGTCGACCCGTCAAACCGTTTAAGATTTTTTTTCTTAAATTTAAAATTATTTGTATTTTACTATACGAGTTAAGTGGGTTAAAATGGTCGACTCATAAACCCATTTAACGTGTTTAACTCGTGTAATGTGCCAACTTTTGTATATAAAACGGGTTAAATGGGTCAACCCAAAACTCGTTTAACCTATTCAACCCATGTAACCTATTTAACCCGTCAACCCAAATATATATACGGGAAAATTGGGTCAGGTTCGGGTTATGTATAAACAGTTAGGGTTGAAAAAACTGACCCGATTATTTAAATGGGTCAGGTTCGAGTTGAGGTTTTCTGACCCGCCAACCTGTCAACCCGAATTGCCGCCCCTAATCTATATAACTTGTTACACTATATTCTTAATTTCTTTAGATAGTACTAGTAAAACTTTCAAATTTTGTTCTATTTATTATAGTTGGATATAAAAACTGGCTACAAAAAATATATACATTTGGCTATATAGAATACAAGTTGAAAGCCACCTAAATAAACTTACTTCAGAGTAACTGGTAAAATGTATCTTTGTTCGATAGTGAATGTAGCATGATTTTCCTAATCGCATGAACCACATAAGTCATAACTATGATTTAGCATCTTTTTTTGGGTTCATTTTGCAGCTCTAATCTTAATGATAGAGTCCTACGCCCATGTTTCAGTTCAATGTACGTGGATACCGCAATATATTTGAACGAAGAAAAACTAGTCAAGAACTCATAGCTTCTTAATTTGAAGAACTGACCAAAATAAACACACTAACTGATATTTCTTCTCAGTATGAACAACAATGCTAAAAAGCTAAAGGCCATAACCATCCTTCAAAGATAGATATTTCTTATCAGTATGAACCACAACGCTAAAAAGATAGATACGACCACTATTCTCAAGAAAAACCATGTTGGTTATCATATAATGTGTACTTGTGTTTCACATAAGAATAAACCGCAAACCCGCAACCATACCCATATTGTCTTCTTTTTGGAAGGCACCAATAGTGTTTCTTGACCCGGTCTCTCAGAATTGGTTTTTCATGAAATATAAAAAAGAAACAGATTTAGAAACAGGTTTTTGTTTAAGTCATTCTATCTGCAAACAACATTCTCAATGTAAAAAGAAGCTATTTTCAAAATAAACACCCCTTAAAAGATATGTTAATTCGCTTACCATTGTCACTTTTTGTGTTTCTTATTGTTATCCTAAATACATACTTGAGCAGGTTAATAGTGGATAGATGTTGCTGAGTGGAGCTCTTTGACAGTTATTGAAAAGATGCTTAAGGTTCATTAAAAGCTCGACTTGCCAACACCCCTACTTAAACTCCATTTACTCACTCAGCTTATTGCTTACGTTGCTATGTTACGAGTATATGTTTTATGTAAGTATCGCTAAGTTCAAGAATCAGGTCGCTTACCAAACGATGTAGCTCGTGGTAGGTTAATTAGGGTTTTTTAAACCCTATGAATACCTGGATTTTTTGTGTGTGTTTGATTTTGAGGTGTTGATGGTCTTTATGTGTTAGTTAGGGTTTTTTTTTTACACTTTTATTGTTTGCGTATGAGACTGTTTTAATGTGGTGAATTGTTGGTAGTATTTTGAGGTGTTGATGGTCTTTACGTCTTTCACGGGGTAATAAAGGAGGTGAGATGTAGACAGTCTTACCCTTAACCGAATGTAAATAGGCTGCTTCTAGAGGACCTCCGTCCTTGTAACGCCACTTTTATCACAAAAATTAAAATCAACCGATATCAAATCCCGTCTTCCACAAGATAATAGAGGAGGTGAGGTTTAGACAGCCTTACCCCTAAAGGGGTAGAGAGGCTACTTCTAAAGGACCTCCATCCTGTAGGGGTGAGGGTCGAACCATAAACCTCTATCTCCCGATAGAGTGGGATTTCCAACTGATCCTTGTTTTTTTTTTTACACTTATATCACAAAAAGGCATTAATCTATATTGCACGTCTACATAAAAAAATCGGATCACCAGGAGGAAAGGTATAACCTGGAGTGGAAGCACTTGATTTGTGTATAAAGTCCATTGATGCAGTGACATCAACTGTCATCCCTGCTCATAACAAGCCAACGACGCACAAAACACTTTCTCATGATAATTTTCCAAGACAATCAAAAGCAGATATTTAACAAGTCCAACGCGTACAATAATTTTACAATAAGCATCTAACAATCAAACCCAGATATTTATAGTAATCACAATCCAATATTAGAATTTCTAGTCCATCAAAATCCAATATAGAATTTCTACAACCGTACATTATGCTCACAAAAGCGGAATTTCGTAAAGTTATCTCTCAAGGCAATGGAATAAAAAACAAAGCTAATACAAAACAAGAGTAACTATCAAGCCAGTAGAAAAAAACTATAAGGTACACCATGAATACAAAAACCCTCTTCACATATAATAACGCCAACCCACTCCAAACTAAATGCCCATTTATTAGTTTCTATTTCTTCCCCGAGTTGACAACTTTCTGACATCACTTTAACCGTCCCGGTTGACCCAAGGGATCGAGTCGTCAAATGAGTATGATGACCCTGGTCAAAAAACCCGCATGCTACCATTGAATCGCACGATCAACCTTGCACAGCCACGGTCTTGGTGATGTGTGCTGCTCATTGAGTCGAATCTTGAGAAGTTATTATCCTGTGTGGAGCTGCTCATGGAATCAAATCTCGAGAAGGTTTCTTGTTTGGGAGAACCTCGGTCAGTGGCACTGAAAGAGTCGTATCTTGAGAAATTATCAAAGAAAGAATTCTCTGCTCCTCCCCCACTGTATCGTGGTGAGGTACCAGCTCGAGAAGCTGGTGAGCTAGGAACCGAATCATCAAACCCAAATGGACTCTTTTTCTGGAAGAAACTATTATTGCCTTGCGGGGAATCGCTTTTCCTTGGACTTGCAGTGAAGCTATTGGAGTCGAAGAAATAACTCTCTCCATGCTTCTCATGTTCGGCATCCTGTATAAATGAAGTTATTAGGCATAGGTATATACCATCCATTGAATGCAATGATGAAACTGGGAAAAAAAATGAACTCACCTTGGCCGTATCACTATTGAATCCCCACACGGAATCTACATCATCATTGTTGTCAAAAGTACCCCATCCTTGGTCATCAAAACCCCTAACAGAAGAAGATCGGACTCAAATTATTTATACAAACAAAAAATGAAAACAAGAGCAATAGACTAGTGCATGTTGTTGTATTTAGACGATGAAAGATCAAACCATAAACTGAATCCAATTGGTACCTTTCCGTGTCAGCATCAAAGCTCTTTCCGAAATGGTTAAATGAATCCTCCTTGGTTGGACTTTCAAATATTTTTTGCGCCGTGGGACTACCAGCTGGACTTTTAGCTGACTCATCTTCGCTATGTGCGTAGCTGATTCAGTCTCGAAAGGCTTCTCTGATTTCCTGTCAGCAGTTGAATATGAATCCTCAGAAACGTCATCTAACGTAGAGTTTTCTGCCTGAGAAGTTGATTTGGTATTTGCAGGCACCGTAGCATCAAATGAGAAACCTGTCATTACAAACTAGTTTAGCGCAAAGTGCAAATGTGGTTGAAAAGAATAACGTGCAAGCATAAGGTAGAGGTAGCAAAATGGTCTGGCTGGGTAATGGATGAAATAGGTATGGGTCAAAACGGATACTTTGTGTGGAACGCGGGTTGGATTGACCCACAACACGAATATCTTTTAAGAGGGTCATACCTTCGTCTTCGAATTTATCCCAATCCTCATCCCACACTGCAGATATCTCTGGAACTCCAGGTTGCCAACCTTGACAAAAAAAGTAGGTGAGCCATAACACGATCTCAATCATTTTATTATAATAATACACAAATACTGTGTCATTATTGCTAATTGGGCATTCCTGATAGCATGAGAGAAGAGATTATACCTCTTTGGAAGCTCAATAACTGCAGTTAACTTGACATCAATTCCATGTTTTTTGCAACGTTCAGTTAAAGCCTTCAGCAGTTCCTCGAGATCAGATTGGATACGATCAGCACGGACCTGGGTCAACCGAAAATATGTTTAATAGTTATTGAATTCTAAAGAAAGGAAAAAAGATGTTGATGGGGTTAGCAAATCCCTAAACTATTGTTAGCCTTCCTTAAAAACTTAATCATTCAGACAAAAACAGTTACTCGGGGATCAAATTAGAAGTCAAATGAACTTACTTGAAGGATACCATCAGCGCTGCCACCCTGATCCATTTTCACAAGTGCCTGATTCAACTCCATCTTCCTCTCCTAAAAGTCAATAGAAAATTCAATTCAATTAACAAAAAGATGAGATTATACTCCAAGTTACAATTAACGTGCTTCAGCTCCCAGCTGCCCTTATTCTTACAAAACGAACACCGATCACAGATAGAGATCTAATGTACACTAAGCTGCCAGTCCAGTAGAAAGTTGATAGGCAAAATGCTATTTCTCAAGCCATTCAACAATTTTGAGTAGAAGGGGAAATTTCAGCAATTATGTAGAAATTATCAATAATGGGTGGGTCAAACTCATAAAATCGTAATAATAGCTAAAACGGAAACTGCCCAAATGGTTTAAAAGTCGTCGAGTGTTTACAACATACTAAATGGACTTGTTTAAACAAATAAACAGGCATTGTAATAAACTTTAATAGATTTAGCTTTATTTAAAATATGACTAATTGGTAACGTCAACCCAACAAATAAACCTAACAAAAAGACAATGCGGTCTCGGGTCCCATTGTTTGACGTAAGAAAAAAAGGGACAACACTCACAGCATGGTGAATAAAAAACGTAGGTGAACTTTGGAAATGGCATTAGCAGTTGCTAACAATGGTCAGATTACCAAGCACAAAATAGATGAGTCAAAACAACTGAAACCATTTTATTATCAAGTCATATAGTTTTTTATCGTTTTTCTAGGTGCGAATATATTTTATTTTGAGTGAGAGAATAAAAAGGGGGGGAAGCATAAGTGTCTAGCTTAGTCTCAAAGTGCTCACAGTAAACCATAATCAACTTATTGTTCTTGATATACCTACCTAATCCACGAACATCTAAATCATTACCTAATGCTCTTAATCCCATGTCTAAGTTAGTACCAGGAATCAGATAATGATAGTAAATGGGATCATCATTCACATATCCTAACTTTTCCATTACACCATGTATCTCATGCACAGAAAACTTATCTATATCACACCAATCAACATAAGCAACTAACCCATTTACATACTTCCTTTTGTCATCCACGTATTTGAACTTCCCAGCATGGTATATTTTTAGGGAAAACAAACCAGGATCCTTTTCTGTAAATGCAATAAGTATAAAACAATTAAAAAACAAAAAAAAAACTATTTCACCATCATACTATTATTAGGGCAAAATTGATTAAAAAACATACCGTATTCAATAGGCATTTTGTAATTGGCGTTATCATGTCTGATTTTACATTCCATTTTGTGTTAATAAGTGTGTTGAAGAAGCTGGTGTGTGTTGAAACTGGTGTGTTCATAAGTGTGTGAAACTGGTGTGTGTTGAAGAAGGTGTTAAACATAGATAGTGAAATAAAACCATAGGGATGATGTGTGTTACTAGTTTCAACGCGAAAGGACCAATTTACCCCTCGTCCGTTAACACTTAACTAGCAAAACTAACGATAGGGATGGTGTGTGTTACTAGTTTCAAAATTAGGGATGCTTGGTGTATTTAATTTAAGTTAGGGACGATCTGTGATTTTGGGTCAAACCATAGGGACGATTTGTGAAATTTTTTCTTATCTTAATTACTTTCCTAGTTTACCTATGTACACCTGCATAAATCCCAGATTCTGTGTATCAGTGATTTAACAAGATAAAATCATGTCAATCTGTTTACATGAAATTAACCGACTTATATCCAAAATAAGACTTCTGTTATAACGCAGATAAAGCATCTTCTGTTCATACTTCATAATAATCCAGGAGTTCAAGGCTCAAATTGACGGTATATGCGTGATTAAATTCCAAATTTATCAGAAACAAATAAAACTTTACCACTTTTTCTGCTTCAGTTGTCTCTAGAGCAACTGAACGAGAAGTATTTTGATCACCATTACTGAGCTGATGCGCATGAGAGTTATCCATGGAGGACATCGGTCCTTTTGGCTGATTATATTGCATTGGTTGGGCACCAGGCATGGGAGGCCTCATATTAGCATGCGACATTTGTTGGGCGCCAGGCATCCCTGGCTGCTGGGGTGCAGAACCTGAAGACAAAAGGTTCGATAACATTAAGAACAGGTTGTCTTCATCAATTTATATTTTCTCAACTATCTGAGGAATTTTTCTGCTCCTTTCTCGAGTAAGTGTATCAATAAAACGACTGAGCCACCCATTTTGGAAAGTAGCAGTATCAGTAATAATAGTATTTGAATTTATATTTTCATGTGTTTATATCGTTTACAAATTATTTCGTTTTCTATATTAAGTGAAGTAGTGAACAATTAATGTGTCTCCACTTGATCCCTGCTTAAGAGATGAATCACTGAAAGTTCATTACGGCACAAGGGAAATGTAATATCAAGAAGTGTTGACTGCATAATCAGTAGCCAACTTTGTTTCCACCATAAAAATTCTCAAAAGCTTGAAAAACCTCGGTTCAAGTTAAAATAAGGGATTGACAGCAGGTAAGTGGTTACTCATCAGTCATCAGCAGGTCAGCACCACGTCAAAAATCAGCAGGTCAGCACCACGTCAAAAATTGGAAGTTTGAAGGTTTTTATCAAAGATTTAAATGTTTTGAAGGTTTTTTAATCAAATTATTGCAACTTCAAAATTTATTTCTGTAGCGTAAAATGATAGTTACAATGTGCACGGAGAACCCTATTTAGTAATATCTAAAACTGAATCTTGGAAATACCAGGAGTATATCACCAACCAGCATATCTATGAAAATGGAATATATCACGAACCAGCATATTAATGAAAATGTTTGTGTGTCAACCCAGCAACCTAACCCAACGTGTTTCAACCCAACGTGTTTTGACCCGTCTCAAGCCACCTGACCCCCTATTTTGCAACTCTAAATATGTGTGATGTATAGAGGTATACCAGGATTAGCTCACCAACCAGCAGGTCTACAAGAAGGATTGGGTGGGCCCGTGAGAGACAGCAGAGAAGACATTACTAGGAAGTGTGGTGGAAGATTCTGGCCTTCTCTGTACCGCTCCATCAGATAGAGAGCGATACAGAACTCCCTCAAGGAAAGCATGCTGTCATTATCTTGATCAGACAAGTCCCACACCTGTTTCAGAATTTCTGTCCCAAGAATAATAACAACATTACGGCTTGTCGTGTTTATAGGAAATCATTTTACAAGAAAGAGTAAATCACTTTACCTCTTGGTAGTCTCCAACCCAAAAATATGCTACGAGCCGACTTCCATGAACACTTTCATATACTTGTTAACACCAGCTCGCGTCATTTTTGGCCATTGACGCAGCAATGTGTTGGGAACTTGTGTTCTTTATGTATTTTGAGACGGGGCTTGTTGATTTGGTCTTGATAGAGATGGCCCAGCTGACTGTATTGGAGCACTTGTGGGTTGCCTTGTAAAAGCATCAATACACCAAGTGGGTCTATCTTGGCTGGAGTCTGGGGCTCAGAAGTTACTGGAACAATTGCAGAAGAAACGGGTGGAATGCTTGCAGTTTGTATTGGCATTGAGGATGATGACGAAGCAGAAAACACATCACCACCAAACATAGGGGCAGAAGCAATTCCAGTTCCTGCAACAGATGGTCTAGGAGCCGTGAAAAGATGAGGATGATAGTGGCTCTTGGGGTTTTGGTACAGTAGCCCCAACACCTCTGCCCCCAAGCCAGTCCCCTGAGACATTTGAGTTTGATAGACCAGGACTGGCCAGACCACCACTTGCCGGAAAACTAGGACCACCAACACCCTGTGATGGAAGAGGACTGCTCTGAGGTGGCTGCCTCGTTGACTGATTTCCTTGAGGTGCAAAATACTGTGCAGAAGGTGGAGCAACTGAAGGAGGAGGACCCTGTGATCTTATGCCGAAATTTTGAGTTTGCATTGAATTAACAACCCCGGGCTGCTGTGTAGGAGGACGTGGGGCCGTTGAAATGACGATCCCAGGCTGCTGTGTAGGAGGACGTGGGGCTATTGAATTGACAATCCCGGGCTGCTACGTGGTCCCATTGCATTTGGTTGAGCTGGAGGCAGAGCTGTAAGATTAATCTGTGGAGCAGGGGTTTTAGATGAAGCAGGTCCATATAATGCCGCCTTTACTATATCGGGTGTTAGTTCTCTTTTATCTTAGTTCTCTGGAGTACTTTGCGTGCAAGCAGTTACAAGCTAAGGCATATAAAGAGTCCTGACGGCCCGAGGAACCAAGCGGTTCTGATCATCGTCTAGCCATATCTGCAATCAAATTATCTCATTATCATACAGCGAGACCTGCACCCTACATGCGCGCCGTCTCACTGTTGCATATTTGTCGCTCATAGCCTATAGATCCTATAATCTTCCTCTAGGCATTGTGATAATACACATAATACATACTGAAGTCTAGATATCAATCAGCAGATCGAATAGTGCATACATAGAATTGAGAGACTATTCACATAGTATCTAACACATAATTTTGGCAGACACCGAGATCATAGTAAGACAGCGCCTTATTTCGTATACAGTTTGGATATAGCAACTCAGTTTTGAACCTCTCTTATCTAACTACGCGCTCGACCTAAGGTCTGCACTACCTCCAAGTTCGGATGTCAAAAGTGCTCAACAATTCACATCTACCACAAGAACATTTCATCAACTAGTAATCATATTTTAATTCCATTTGCGTCTATTCATAATATTATGGGAGAGCGGCAAAGCTTGTTAACCCTTCTTACAATACGCAAAAAGAATGGCTCTCATGGAAACACTCTCCTATGTTCTATTGCGACCGTAAACATGTTGAATGCTGCTCCACTATAATTACTGTATTATCAATATAAATAAATAAAAAATATCCACAATCAAATGTAAATAGCTAGAATGTGAAAAACATTTGGATATGCAGCTAAACGCTCGCCTATATATAGATTTCATGTCTAGCTTAACCTCGAAAGTGAGATGGCGCCTCTCTCAACTGTTCATGGTTACCTGAAGCAATACTCAAAGGAACTATCACACGGTTTGGACTAAATTGTAAGTTGTAAGACCTTTATATTATAAAAATTAGGAAAACATTGGACCAGTAATCATTATCAAGGCATTGTCTCCCCATCATGCCTCCTCGTTTTCATACAGGGATCAAGTTCAACAATTATATCAGAACTATTACTAGCCTAATCCAGCACATGACAAGAGCAATATTACATTTACATCTGTGGGTCCATTAGCAATTAACCACTACGCCTTTTGTATGTATAAAAGAGCAAGATTAATTTTGACTTTGACTGTCATATCGCCATCTTCTATAAAACAGGCTCATTTATAACTTATTAGCAGAATTGCGTAGTTTCCACTTAAAGTTATTTTACGAAGATTTGACAAATTGTTATAAAAATGGTTTGGGATAAAGGTAACCAGTTGATTGTGATTGCTGCAATGGGACATATTAAAATAGTCACGATGTTTTCATTATAAGATATCAGCGACAAACATTTCTAGAACATGTAACTGCATAGAGTCTATACTTGAAATTTTCATTTCATGGGACACGGTCCTTTCATTTCAGTTTGCAATATTCAAAATTGAAAATCTACATTAAAACTCACTTTTCTGGGGTTACTATAAGTATTAACCTGATCTAACCATGGGCATAAGTCAAAACATCCAAAAAAATTCAAATAATGCAATACACAGAAGTATGAAGTTTGCTAGAAAAGCATAATTCATCCTATTCAAGCTATAAGAGCCAAATGCGTGTAACCCTTAGAGCCAAAGTAACACGTTGGTCCAAATAACATTCAAGTCGGTTAAAAGGCTTCTAAAAGAAGTCATGGTTCAATATCACAGATTTAAACATGGTATATCCTAGTCAAGCTTGAACATGAACCCAAAACCATCATCCTAGGAGTAGCAGAAGTCCAACCGCTCGGATATTACAAGTAAAAACCAACTTGTTACAAGAATCTCATTTTGCTACATTCTTCATCGATGCGTGAGCCGAGATATCCGTTACCGATAGTCGTTTGTAATTATAAAGAAGCCACATCCCATGAGCACACCGCAAACGGGGCAACATGAAACAAGCCTTGTTAAGTTTAGTTTTCCCTGGCACACATTGTGCCGGGGCTGTTATTGCGCCAGCGACACATTCACAAGGTCTAAAAGAACTCAAATAATCTTAAACAAACACCCACATAATAAGCCTAGAAGTTTAAAAATAAGCCGAAAAATTCAAATAAGCTCATAAGCCGTATATAAGTCGAAAGCAAATAAGCTAATAAACCAATCATTACATACTTGGCGGATGTGAGATCGTAAATAAACGGACCTGGGCGAGAGTGGGTTTGGGCAAATTGGAAGCCTGAAAAAAGGCAACGGCTTCTGCTCCGCTAATTCTTCCGTCTTTATCCAAATCTGCTCTTCGAAAATACTCCTCGAATTTCTCCATTTTTTTTCTCAATTTAATTCAATCAGATCGATCTTCACAAACACAAAGAAAGAAAGAATCAAAGTAGATCGATCGATCGCGTGTCAAATTATGGATTATTTTTAATAATCGGAAACTGATTCAGATGCCAAAAAAAACGTGAAAATAATTTTCCTCCCTTTTCAATTTTTAAAGTCTTTTTTATTACAAACAAAAATAGAGGGGAAAAAATATTACAAAAGTACCGATTCAACTTTAAAATAATCGACATAGTCACAAACGTACAACTTTAAATTACATTAAACAGTGTCATTTCAAAAAAAAACTATTAAACATGAGACAAAAAAAATCGCAAAAAAAAAACTAAAAAAAAAAATTACCGCCCCGCAACAACGCGCGGGACATAAACTCATATAAGGAAAAAAAAACAAATTATTAAACATGATACCGAAAAATAAACCCGCACTATTAAACATGAGACCGAAAAAATAAACCTGCACAAAATTAAAAAAATAATAATAATAACAATGGCCCGCAACAACGCGCGAAAAATTAACGTCCCGCAGCAACGCGCTGGTAATCCTGCTTGTTAGTATATAAAGAAAGGCTTTAAAAAGTTAAATGATGACAATTATATTAGGACCGTGAGGGTAATAAAATTTAAAGTGTGTGCTTTAAGTGCTTGTTTGTTAAAATTTTCTATTAAATTATGTTAATTACGAAATAACGTAATGCATACACTCTTAGTTTTCTTAATTAATATTTTCAGTGAAAATTAATCTTGTTCTTCTTGGTTTTCATAATGACACATAGCTCATCCCACTCACTCATGCCAAAGAAACCAAAAGTGAACTCTTTGTCAAGTTCAAAGTCTCTGATATCATTGTTATTGTACACAGTCACGTTGACTAGTTTGGTGTTGGCATGAATGGGATATCAGTGATTCGTCCTTCATTCCTCTTATGAGTAGTGGTCCAAACATATTGATCATTAAGTTGACTTCTTATTTTCATAAAATTATGTTTGACCACACTTATTGAAGGAAGTTCGCGAGGAATATCCTTATGAACTGGTTCGGGTTGAACCGGTGGATTTTCAAAATCTGGTTTGGAAATAGGTAACCAAAAAGCTTGTTCTGCTGAGAGTTGTTTTTGAGGCACGAAATACTTAGCGAAATGCTCAGATAACTTATTCAATGCAGCATGTGGAAACTAGAATGGGGGTTGAATAGTTTTTACCGTTTTAAAATTAAAACTTAGATTATCGACTTATGTGAACTCAAGAGATATACACAAGTGTATATGATAGCGATGCAATAAGTAAATAAGTAAGCTACGAAACATGAACAAGTAAATATAAGAAAGATCAAACCGATGACACAATGATTTATAGTGGTTCGGCTACGAAGCTCATCTTCGCCCTACTCTACTCCCCAAGTACCCAACTTAAGAGTTATCTTCACTATGTCAACAAGCTCCCTTTAGGCGGAGAAAACCGTACACGTCGCTTACACTTTTTCCGGTACTAAGCTAAATACCGAGTTCTACTTCGAGATAGAACCAATCTAACACACTATGTATTTTGAGGCCTAAATACTAACCTATCATACACATATGATACACACAACATAAGATATACAAGATGAATGATTATCACAAACGTAATGACACAACTAAACTATTAACACTTGAAGCTTGACGTCTTCTTGAGTGTTCTTCACTAAAGAGTGGAATGAGTTGATCACTTGTAATGGATTATGTAACAAGTATAATGATCAAAGAATATAAAAGATAAAAGATGTATATGAAAAATATTTGTCAAGAGTTGTTTAAAATGAAGGCTTAAGGTTGCTATTTATATGCAAGCCTTTGAAATTCAAATGTTGTCCCAAACAGCTGGATGGTGCGACCCACGGATCCACCATCAGTTGGATTCGTGCCTTGTTACGATGGATCCGTCTGAGGAGCTGGGACAACATTTGTCATTTTATGATTAACCTCAAATCTATACAAAATATTGTTTTATATTTATTAAAACTAGTTTAATAGATTCTTTTAGAACAAAATATTTCTTATCTTCAATAAGGAAAGATTTTTTATATTTGGGAAGATTTGAAAAGATTGTTTCCACTTATGGTTAATCTTATTTTGTCTTACATGATTAATATAACTAGCTTATAATTAATCATGTGTTAACTTAATCATTTGATTAGAAAAAGTTTATGCAAATAATAATATTTTTCTTTGATCATTAACTATGTTTAATAATGCCATATTCATACCTTAAATGATTTGTCGTCGTCAAGTAAACTTTCGACTAAATAACTTGTTTACGTAAACTTTTACGTAGTATGACATTATATTTGTTATTATCAAAACATGAAGATCATTAAATATAAATATCGTTTTTGCGCGAATATTTGTATTAACAATCTCTCCTTTTTTGATGATGACATAATATAAACTCATGCTTTTTAAAAGTTACTAAATAAGTATTTAGTAGACGAGTTTACATATCTTCTCCCCTTTTTTGTCGAAGCAAAAAGTGTTGTAGAGGCGGTCCTTGCAAGTCTTGTTTTTTACGAATGCTAAGTCACTTTATTACGAATGCAAAGTAAAAAATAACAACTAAGTTGCAAGTGCTCCCCCTTGATGTAGGCTCCCCCTTATTTGGGGCACCAAGGAATCGAGCTATAGATGCGCGCTACAAAACAAAGTTAGTAGACAAACAAATATATATGTGACATCCACATATGCACACATATACATTTTAACATAATAAACATCCATCATCAACACAACAAAATAAAATAATGTTAAATCTATTATAAGGGATAAAACATAAAATTTGGTATTAAAGCCATTACACAATAATCTTAAACTAGAAAAAGAAAACAATTAAAGATCCTAAATTTTAGGATAAATATCAGTTTCCCATATAATCCGAGGGGTGAGGTGAGATTGCTATGCGACTAATGCGGAAAGTAAGGTGGGTGTGATGAAGAGCCGAGGTGGTGTTGAATGTATGAGAACATATAGTTGACACGGTTTCTGAGCATTTGGATTTTATGCCTTGTGGTGCTACAACATTGACAAAACATGTTGCGGAGGTAAGGCATGTCGTTTGGATGAACAAAATCTAAGATGCTTGGAGGATTGGGAAAATTTTGATTTCCAAGATTTGGTGGTGGATGGTGAATGTTTTTAAGTGGAGGTGCATTGTTGTGGAGGAGAGGTGTGTTGTTGTTAATGTTAACGAACAAAGGTTGGGTTGATGGTAATGGTTTAAATCCGGATGGTGTATTTAGAAAACCGGGAGGTGGTCGAGAGACACGTGGTGGTGGAGATGGATTAAAAGGGCCCGATGTCTAATTTTTCATGGTTTGAACATAGGGATCATTTGGTGACATTTGTAGTGGATGAAGTGCTTGTGGTTCTTGTTTTATCAGAATGACAAAATGAAGTTTAGGTGGAGGTGCAACGTGAGTTGGTGTCGGAGACTCACTTGGTGATGATGAAGAGGTGTAGTGTGTGCTTTTGCTAGAGATGGATTTTGATGGAGCTTGTGGTGGTAAGAGGGATTTCTTTCTAGGAGGCGGTGAAGGAGTTCTCTCATTTGGTTGTTCCTCACTTAAGGATGTGAGATTAACATAGTTTGGATACTTGACACTCATTCTTGCGGTTTTTCTTTTGAAGTTTGATGAAATTGTTTTGGATGAACTAGTCATGGCGGTGAACTCGTAAGGTTGTATAAGAGAAATGTGGAGAAGGTGTGAAGAGAATGGTGTTTGAGGATGATGATTATAAGGTGAAAGTGGTGAAGTGGATTGTATAATGGTCCTTGGATTATATGGAGAACATGTTATATCCTAAGGTTTTAGATCACACATAGTACCATATAGCATGGTTATAAGATAAAGTAGAAAAAGTTAAAAATCAAGAAAATTCGAATTTTGACGCCTGGACTGGGTGAGCCACGGATCCACCAAATCAACATACGGATCTACCATATGGTGGATCCGTGGGTCGCAGGTTTCAACGAAAACGACCAAAACATCAATTTGCACCCCAAACTGAAAACAAATTATCTTGCAAACATCATTATCTTCTACCAAATGTCATTAATACGATAATGATATCCATAAAACATAACAACATATAGTGGGTACAAAGTTTCAACATACATAGATCAAAGTTTTCAATTCATCAATATCCTAACATGGAATCCATAACCAATGATGTAAATTACCACATACCACGAGAACATATAGGCATAAGACAAGCATAATCATTTTTGCTTCTCCAAGTACTTGGTGATGGTGCCAACATAGCGGTTCAAGCATTTAAACATTCCTTTCTTCTCTCGTTGGGATTTGGTTAGATCCTCACTGTCGGATAGTTCATCATAGAACTCGAGAAAAGATGGTGCTTCATTGTCATCGGATGATGAAGATGGAGAGGAGATGACCGAGGGAAAGGCAATTTTCTTTCCCTTTTCTTTGCTAGGATTCCTTGAAATGTCTAGAGGATCCATGACATGTTCATGAAATGTGAACCTAGCAATTGGGACAATGGCTTGAGGGTTTGTGGTAAGGATGTGATTGTAAAGACGGGTCAAAAGCATGGCAAATGACATGGGGCCATTACGTTTGTTTATGACTTTTTCCATTTGATAAATAATCATTGAAGTGAAGTTGAACTTTCTTCCAATGGTTAGGTAGTAAAGCATGTATGCAGTGCATGCATTCACCTTGTTTCTTTTGTCAAGAGAGCAAAAGAAATTTTCCCTTAAGAAAAGTTCTCATCCTTTCAAATCGGGACGAATGTCGTCAAGGTAGAATTTGTTGGAGTCTCTTAGAAGTTGAGTTTGATTGGTTCTAGGAGTGGTGATGTTCTTTTTGATGAGGTCATGTTCAGGGCCAAAGAAATTTCTATTGGGATGATCATCAAGAGAATTTAGTGACCATCTGCTTGTGTAAAAAGTTTCCAGGGCATATGGAGTTTGAAAGATTCGAGAGAGTTTAGATGAAGTTAGCTTAAAGGTGAATTGACCAAGCTTGAACTCAATGTAAGGACATTGCTCCTCATTTCTTTTGACTTTAAGACTATGATAGAATTCAACTACAAATCTAGGACATATGGGTTCGTTAAAAGTAAGAAAAGGCTCGAGGCCTACAACTTGAAAGAATGGAAGCATATTGTTTTCAAAGATGAAAGATGGAGTAACGATTCTTCCTTCATGGAAGAGACTTTTTTCGAGGGTGCGGTAAGACTCCCTGAGTTCTTCATCCATTTGTCTAGTACGATGGACTCTAGGTAGATACTATTTAGTTCGTTGGTAATCCATTTATGTCGTGATTTCACCTATAGATAAATGACAATGACTCAATAAGCGAAAAATAGAAATATAATATAAACTCTAAGTGTGTGTTCATATCCACTTGATGTGGGGGTGCGATTTGGTTGACTCAAATAAAAGAAAAATAGCGATAATTAAAAGTAATAAGCAAACCTTAATGCACAACCTATGTTTGATATTGCTCTAGATGAATGGAACGAAAAATACTTATGAATTAAGCACCTCGTATATACATTCATTAGACCTAATGCATGAAGAAAAATGTTTTTGCGTTGTATTAACAATGTGGTTCAATAGCCCTTGTTTTGAAAAATTCCTAGAAGTGAAGTTTTATTCAAAAATTATAACTTGGGGTTTTTGGCGAAAAGTGATTTTTGCCGAATCACTTCAATTATGCTTTCTAAGTGTCATAATAGTTATACATTACTATATCTTAGTTTTAATTGTGCGAAAATAACAAGAAAAATCAAAATCCTCAAATTATGTAATTTGATTAAAATCAAAACCCTAGATATGAAATTAAGAAGAAAATAAGATTAAATCACTTACAATAGTATGGTGTGTTTGATTATCGCTTATTCACATGAATCAACACTGTTTACTGCAAAATTAGTCGGTCAGTGTGTTAGATAAAATAGATAAATGACAATGACTCAATAAGCGAAAAATAAAAATATAATATAAACTCTAAGTGTGTGTTCATATCGACTTGATGTGGGGGTGCGGTTTGCTTGACTCAAATAAAAGAAAAATAGCGATAATTAAAAGTAATAAGCAAACCTTAATGCACAACATATGTTTGATATTGCTCTAGATGAATGGAACAAAAAATACTTATTAATTAAGCACCTCGTATATACATTCATTAGACCTAATGCATGAAGAAAAATGTTTTTGCGTTGTATTAACAATGTGGTTAAATAGCCCTTGTTTTGAAAAATTCCTAGAAGTGAAGTTTTATTCAAAAATTATAACTTGGGGTTTTTGGCGAAAATTGATTTTTGCCGAATCACTTCAATTATGCTTTCTAAGTGTCATAATAGTTATACATTGTTATATCTTAATTTTAATTGTGCGAAAATAACAAGAAAAATCAAAATCCCCAAATTATGTGATTTGATTAAAATCAAAACCCTAGATATGAAATTAAGAAGAAAATAAGATGAAATCACTTACAATAGTATGGTATGTTTGATTATCGCTTAATCACATGAATCAACACTGTTTACTACAAAATTAGTCGGTCAGTGTGTTTGATAAAATAGAATTGGCCAATGAATGATTAATTAGGCGCTGACTGCATGTATTCATAAAATACCCTCTTTCTCCCTACCACTTGACTTTATCTCCCTATTTATATTCGATTTTAAAAAAATTTAAAAAGTAATGTTATTAACATACATTATACTTTTGCTTATATATATGTATTATTTATTGGTGTATTTCTACTTATTAAAAATTGTGTCGAAATGGATTTGGTTGTATACTCGTTGGCCCATTGATCAATGTTGGTTCTTAAAACATGTGATGATATTCATGAAAAAGTTATGTAATTTATACGGTTTTGTTTTAGTTACATTCACCTTTTATACAATAAGTTTTATACATTAACATTATCATGTAACATATTTAATTAAATTACAGTGGAGGTTAATATGGTAATTTTATTTGTTCAGAACTGATATTAAGGAATTTATCAAACACTTAGTAACATTTTGGCTTAGCACCTTTGAATTATTCAGCACATTTGTATTATTTAGTGCTAAATTGTACAATTTTATCAAACAACCCCGTAGTCTTAGATTGATGATTAGTTGATGATCTCAGTGATTAACTACTCTAGTTTCCTCTTCTTATGATTTGGTTTAGAGGGTTTTAATGTTTGAGTTCGTAGGTGTGTTTGTATAATAAAAGTTGTGGTCCCAATTTGTTCAAAATCTGTTATTTACCCCCGTACTGAGACTCACGGATCCACTAAATAACGCACGGATCTCCATATGGTGGATCCGTGATCCGCAGGTGTCCAAAAAATATGAACATGGTTGATTTTTAAGCAAATTAAGATATGGTGTTATGTTTTTGGCAATTGGAGTGTGTTATACTTACTATTATGTGTATGTGATACAATTTTCAGAGTCGACGTGCAAGTTTTGACTAAACCGTGCAACTTGTCGTGAATTTCCAGATGAAATTTCAACGTAGTCGATCCTACTAGGAGTGTGTTAGTTTTTAGCATAAGTTTGACCATTACTAATAACACAATTATTTATGAACATTTAGACTCAACAAAACATCGTCAACACAAGTGTGAGTTGCAATTCGATGATTGTTCTTTTCGCCCTTTTTCAATCGATTTCGTAATTTCATGTATTGACTATACATGTAAATTTTGAAAATATCTATGGTCGTTTTATTGATATTTTCCCTATATAATAAAATTCTAATCTCGATTATGTTCATGATCGAAAGTTTTTTAATTGGAGTTTGTAATGAGAATTAACATCGTTTGAATAATGATTAATTACTTCATTAAAATTTCCGCTTACGATTATTTTTGGAATGATGAAGGATCACTATCCATGATAAGGTCCATCATTCCTAATGTAACATTTCGTATTTAAGGTCACTATTTATCCTGAACTTATATTTAATCTCTAAATTTTATTGAATTAATTTATTGATAATAGCCTGTTTTTATTAAAATCGTCATTTTAATCATTCGCGATTCCTACTTTGGATAATTAACAGTTTAGCGATCGGGAAATCAACCATTCCATATTTTAGCTTCGGAATCTTAATTGTTCTTATTTTTGTATTTTTGACTTGTCAAAATTATGTTTTTTTTACAATTAAAAATAAGTTAATTAGACATATAGGCCTAAGAACCATGTAATATAAATTTAACCAAACAAAAATACCCAACCAAGCCCACCCTTATAGGGAGGGCTGGTCATAAGCTTAAACAAACGACCCCTTTTATTTTTTCTTTCTTTTATGGAAAATCAAGTTATTTTAATTCCCTATATAATCCCTTTATAACTCAAACACCTCCCATAAAAACACATAGATAGAAACCATAGGTCTTTTTTTTCTCCCCTCCCTTTTGTTCGTCGTCTGCTACAAAAACACCACCATCATCATCACTAAAAGTCCACCAAATCACTTCCATTACACTTCAAATTCAACCTAAATCAAACCCTAATCATCCTCCATCCTAAATAACCACCATGCATTGATTTTAAGAAGTTCTTGATTTTTGAAGGTTTTTAGTTTTTAGGGTTTTAATCAAATTAAAGGGTATTAGAGTAACAAGGGGTTGATTATTACTGTTTTAAACAAGATTGGGTGAAGCAAATCAAAGTTTTTGGGTCTCCCTTGTTCTTCTTTGTGGTCGGCCGAACATCAAACCCATAAAGGTTTGACAGTGTTGATTTTTCATCTATTGTTTGTGCATTGTAAGCCCTCTATTTTTCTTTTTGTATCGATTTGATTATACATATATTGCATGTGATAATTTTATGTTTGAGAATCCATGGACTAGTTGCATGTTAGGATTTAGGTGGTTGATGATGATTTGGGGATGATAGGTAAAGGAGATAGGTTAGTATTATGTGTTTTGCGAAGCTTGAATGGAAGTTGAAGGGGTTGAAAGACACCCAATATTAGGGCAGAAAGTTTGAGGATATAATTAGGTGAATCGATTTTGTTAAATCTGATATTTTGTTATTTAATATGTTAGAGGTCGTCCTAATGATCGTTTCGGTATAAAAACCAAGTTCTAACTCTTAAAAACGAATAAGTTAGGCCCGATAGAAGTTTGGAAATTGGAATTGTCAAATTCTGCACTAGATGCTTTTGTGCAGAATTTTGAGTCGTCTTGCGAGTACCATAACTTGGTCATTTTAAAAGCTTTTCTAGGTTTTCTGAAGGCTAAGACTAAGTTCATCGAATTTAATTTCCAACGAAAAAAGCCTCTCGAATTTTCGGTACTTAAAAGTTGGCCAAAAGGGTTTTACAAAAATGGTTGTCGAAACTGCGATTCTAAGTCAGAATTTAGATTCCAAAGATGTAGTGAGCAGGCATATCAAAACTTAATATTTTTCAATGAAATTTAAACTGTAGCATGTCCATAATGTGTGTGAGGTACTGTAATTTTTTCATAATTTTCTGAAAGGTTTAAAGGGGTCTGCTCATGCCAAACTTTGGCAAGGTTCCAGCAGACCCTGTTTCGGACACATTGCGTTGTGGAATTTTTGAAAAATGGTTAGACATACTAGGAATTTTAGGAAAACTGTAGTAACTTGTTAATACATATAAGAGTTTAGGAATGGAAGATGGGCGACCGTTGAGGTCATTTGGTATTTCTTTAGGCGTTGTCAAGTGACTAGTAAAACCGACAAAATTTCTAAAAATGTAAGTTGTAAGACTATTAGTAGCATTCATTCTTGGATTCTTCGACATAAGATTTCTTATATGTCGGCATATGTATTATTATACATTGTTGCAATTTATGCACTTCTTAGTAGATATAATACCTAATACGTGGGCCGTTAATACTTTAGGTCGCGGTTGAGTTTTCGGCATCTTTCTTCCTTTGTTGATTTCTCATTTGCTACTCCTTCGTAGGGTGAGTTCATAGCCTCGCCTTTAAACTTATTTACGTGTTTTAAAAAAACTCCGCGAGGGAGATACATGCTTGCTTTGAAAACATAAACACAAGTTGTTTTGGTATGATGGACCCGATTATATGATTATTGACATTGAGTAGCTATTGCCAAAGTCCTTAATTTCATGAACCGTTAATTACCTTGTAGGGGTAAACGCTAGTACAATTAATAGATCTATTGGGTTTGACAACCCTGTTCGGGGGTATGAATCAAATCCTTTTGAGCACCCCATCCAGTTAACGGAAAATTTGTATTGAGACTCCAAGGTATGTGGCAATAATACCTAGTACAGGGGCAACTGAAATTACATACAAGTTATGCATTATTGTCAAGTTTTGGTGTCATGAGCTCAATGTAATAAAAACCTGATATATGGCTTGTCCGTACAACAAGTCACTCGATGAATTATCCTTGTGTTCCACTTTATTTCATATAAACTCTATGAATTCACTCAACGTTTTTCGTTGACTTTTTAGCATGTTTTATCTTAGATAATCAAGGTTAGAGACTTGGAGCGGACGAGGAGGAGCTTGCGCTAAATTATTTTGTTAAATTGTTTTAAGTTCCATTCTTTAAAAGTACACTTGTTTACAGTTGTGGTTTTAAAAACTTGTATCTTGGATTTGGTAACGTTTCTTTGGGACAACGTTTTGGTACTCTGAATTTCTTGAATGGAACAATGAATTAAATGTCTCTTTTGAGTCAGTCTTGATATTCTTATGTTGTTGTACTATGACTTAACACCAAAATAGTTAGTTCCGCTGCGTGTTAAAATGGGGGTGTTAAACCTAATCCTAATCTTAAATAATTAAATACTTCACGTTTTAATGGTTTAGTAAATATATCGGCTATATTATCCTCGGATGCAACTTTCTCTATAGAAATATTGCCCTTTTGGACGTTATTGCGTAGAAAGTGGTGACGTATTTCTATATATTTAGTTTCTAGAGTGGTTGTACGGGGTTTTTTACTTTATTCTATGCGCCTTTATTTATCGTCACTTAATTGGAAATGTAAACGAGGCGTATGCCGAGTCCCCCGATGAGAGAGCTTTTTCATCTATAGTCTTGTTGACAATGCATATCTCCGACGGATGACTGTATTCGGCTTCGGTCGTAGAGATAGCAAGGGCCATTTGTTTCTTAGCGAACCAACATGCTAAACAACATCCCATGAACGTACTTTAACCTGCCACTCTCAAATTTTCAACTGCACACACTCAGCTTATAGGGCGCCCTTTCTTATAGAGCGCATCTATCAACGTAGTCGCCCGCGTGGTCAAAGTCGGCATAAACTATAGCTTCTATTCCGGTTCCTTTCTGATAGCATAATCCTAAGTGACTAGTTCCTCTAATATACTAAATACCGCTTTAAAACGCTTCTAAAATGTAGTCTTAGGATTTTCTTAGAAACGAGCACATAAGCAAACGCTAAACATAATATCGGGCCTACTTGCAGTTAAATAAAGTAAACTACCAATCATACCTCGATATTTAGAGCTATCCATGGAGTCGGCTTCATCGTCCTTAGTGAGCTTGATCTCCGTTGACATTGGCGTCTTGGTTGGTTTGAATCTTTTCAAAACCTGAACTTCTTTAACATCTCCTTGATGTACTTGGATTGATTGAAGAATATTCCGTCTTCCATTTGTTTGATTTGAAGACCCAAGAAGAAGTTCAACCCCCCTATCATACTCATCTTAAACTCGTCATGCATGATTTTCGCAAAATCATCACACAAGTTTTGACTCGTAAAACCAAATATAATGTCGTCAACATATATTTGAACAATGATAAGATGTGACTTTGATTTCTTAGTAAAATGTGTGTTATCAACCATTCCCATTGAATACTCGTGTTTTATCAAAAATGCTTTTAGTCTATCATACCAAGCTTTCGAGGAGCGAGAGATCTATTATATCATCCAGTCGCCATTGAACTCAACTCGAGACTTTCTAAACAGTTTTCACAGAGAGACACCACACAGATATTACTATCTCGAGTATCTCCACTTTATAGTGTCTCCATCACATTATTTCATCGCACATGGGAGAACATCTCTCATCTCACTACACACATCTACTCATATCTACTCTCATCTCTATTGTGATAAGTTTAGCATATCCACAAGCCTAAGCTAATACACAGCTATTAGTCACATACTCTTAACTACCAATTAGTAAAACAATCAGGCTACTTTTTATAGAGAGCATAGCTCAGTATACTTGAAAAGTATTAATATTAACAACTCTCATTGTCTTATTAGAGCATCAAGCTATTCATTCGTGACAGTATGATTACCAATATGTAACATCAAAGATATATTCTGTGTCTACATCACACACACGCAGAGAAATCGAATTACCTTACGTAACAAGATACGGTATATTATGATGTAAATTTGAATTGTACATGGAGGTGTGGTGGGAGAATATTATAATTATGATAGTGATGATTAGAATGGATTATTTACAGAGTATATATTAACTATTTAAGGGTAATATGGATAACATGAATAGACCACATTACTATCACCATACATAGACATCAGAGACTTCAAACTACTAGAGTTATCCTTATGTGATCTTAGACATAGAATGAGTATAATGCAACATCTGCTTTATCCTAGTTCGCACGGAATACATTGAATTGAGAAGGATTGAGCAACATCAGCAGACTATCATCTCTTGACTCAGATTTATTATATTATGACACTTGAGTTTGCGCAGTTGATTGGACTGGTATCTTGTGTCTAGTCGGGATAGGCACTCGTCTGGGAAAGTTAGTGACTTGCGAGATAGTGGTTCATTTTGCGTGTCTTTTGATGTCTAGTTATCGGGAAGTGTGGCTCATATCGGAGAAGGATGAGTCACTTCTATTTTAACGGTTGAGGATGTAATTACAGAGTGTAAAGGAGTAGTTCTAAGGGATGAGTGTAACGAAGACACATATAGTAGGGATGATCTATACTAGCGGGACACAAGATTGACAAAGTGATTTTGTATGTTTAAACATAGCGTGATTTGTACACACAAATATGTTTGTGTAATGGAATTGTGTATTGAGATGTGCGAGTATAGTGTTAGTCTCATGAGAAACATAGACTGCGTACTGTCTAATTCATAGATTGACCGGTGCGTATGACTAACTACGTATAGTCTGAAGGGGTTCACAATTATGGAGGTTATTCTGTGGTTGGTATAGAGTCTATGGTGGGGTATCACGGTGTACAAGCTCATAGGAGAGTAGTTCTTGGATTTTGTGTGAGAGAACTAGTCTATATGGATCGCTCGTGTTGCACTTGTTCGAGAGTTGTCGCCGTTATCGCGAAATATGATATGTCAGCATCTATAAATTGTAACAACGATTGTTAGTGGATCTCATCTAAATTAGAAGCAAGATCACTAGACTAGAGTGCGATATAAAGCGTACGAGTCTAGAGGTTTTATTCAATATATACAGATGGTTCAACACACTTAATCATCAGTTTGGTGTTTATTTTATGTGAGTGACTACTTCGTACAAGATTGACTAATACAGTTCTGTGTTGTAGAGTTCTATCATGCCTAGGGTATTTATTCTATGCTCTACGGATACACAACTATGACACACCTTATGCTGAATTGGGGAGGTATACCGAAGTGTTAATTTGTTGATACAATTATGAGCACTGCTTCACTGTCTTACTGTTTTTACATTCTTATACTATCTGCTTCTATGTAAACAAAAAAAATAGTTTAGTTTATGATATCTAGGTATTATGTCTATAGAACAGTTTTTCTTCTGGAGAGATGCATCATTATAATAAATTGTATATAGTTAACATATAAAAGTTAAAGAACATACATCATCATGTGGTTTAATGGAGTCGAGGTAGTGGTTACTATGCATACCATCACACATTGCGTCTTTCGAGCATTAGTTTGTGTATTGTGGAGTTTAAGATTCACTTCAACACTGGATTTCATATAGGGAGAGACGAGTCGTGAGTAGAATGATGGTTATTGGGTAGCAGCATATGTTATATTTAGGTTGGGTTGTCAGCTTACTCATTGGGAGGTTATGAGTGGTGCACCAGTAAATTGTTGTTTGAGACAATCATTAGATTAATCATATTGATTGTGAGTATGAATCTTATTCACACATGACTATATTGTGGTATATGGTTGGTAGAGGTAAGTGGGTTTTGTATGTTCAGTAGTGATACTAGTCACAGTGCAATATGATAGGATGATAGAGTTATGCTCTTGTACACAAACAGGGTAATCTTGTCAAGGGGGCATGTGATATTAAGTTTTATTTATTTATTAAGTATGTAGTGTGTTATAGTTGACACTCGTTCGGAACATGTCAGTGGATTCTGACGTACTATAGATGTGAGTAGACACTTAACTGTTAGTTGAACGGGTCTAGGTCAGTACATTGAGGCGAACTGAGGTGGGAGGAGAGTGTTGGTACTTGTCATGGGAATAGGAGGATGACACAGTAATTGATTATAGCGGGAGTGGTAGATTGTTACAGAGCGTGTTTAACAGTTGGAGTGTTGTGGATTGATATACAGTAACTGGTATTTGAGGTGTGTGTATAAAATTGTGAAGGTTGAAATATATGACATATTTTTGAGGGCACAGGGTTATGTATATTAGAAAGGTATTATGGACTAACGTCGAGAGTGGATTTTAAGTGACCGGACTATATACAAATACATGTGGATAGTGTACGAGTGATGTAAGGAGGATGTGGCGACGAAGAGAGAGATAGGGGTAGTAGTTAGGTTACAGCACAGTCTCTTTGTGGTGTGTTGGAGCATAATCACAGTGTTTTCACTGGTTGGAGTCTGGATGATCAGTTTATGGATGTCTTGGGGGAGAGATTGTGAGAGGGCACGCGATGTATCTCATCACATGACAGAGAGAATTGTATTGGTATGTTAGTTTTGGAGGGATATTGGTGGGAATTAAGTGAACAGCGTATCTTTACTGTTGTTGAGTATGTTTATATGATTGGGGAAGGATTGATTGGGGGGGGATTTGTGTGATATATTATATTAGGTGAAGAGGTGTCTATTAGTTTTCTTTGTTAAGGAGTTGAGAGTGTTTAGGATGTTATCAAGGGGGGTGTGAGTATGGATGCAACAAAGATAGGAAAAGAAACGTGAACTTTTGACAATTTTTATATGAGTGTGAACTTTCAAATTCACATAACTCAAACAAAAAATACTAAATATTTACTTCTTTGTACTTTCACATATCACTGAAGCTACATCACTTTGAGTAGCGAGCTTGAGAATCAGGTTAATTTGGGACTCTATGAGTGGAACTAACAATATCTCCTATATCTATCTACTTCAGATGATTTATTACACAAAGCTCTAGGTAAATAATATTCTAAATGACACATCTCCTGGACAAGAAGTTGTAGAGTACACACAGTATCTCTATCTTACCAGAGGATTACTTACATAATACATGTAGACATCTAGAAAATTATAAGACAATTTCTATGAAAAACAGTAATCAACACACAGAACTCTCAAAGGAATCTAGTAGGTTGAGGGTAGACAATAATTAGGTTGTTGATCATCGTTTGAAATTTGGCGCAGTTGGACATGAAAATAATAAAATAAATTATCTTAAACAAAAACCACTCGATTAGCCCGGCAAAACAATACTAAAAATAATCTTCGCACGGCTATAGCGTAATAAGACGCGAGAATAATGCTCAAATCCACAGTCGTGAGTCTAAAGGACATCAACTTATAACTCACACATCACATATTTCTGGTAATTTTCCCAAAGCGCCAACAACAACCTAAATGAGGATTATCGATCTACTAGAAAAGGTAGTCGAGACTCTAGCAGAATGGGATAACAAAGAAAGATTAAAGCATTGAGATGCTATAGGTTATTAACTACTCAAAGAATACTTTCTTGCACATATATTGATGTATAAGAAAATCGTATGGCCGCGTGTTTCATACTAAAAAATGAAAGACTACATAAAACAAAGAAAAAAGATTATTGAGACAAATTACAACACCATTAATTTTTATATTTAATTTTTTTCTCAACAAATTTTTTTAATTTTTTTTTTTTTTTATTCTTATTTTTTTAATTTTTATTTTTTCACAGGAGTCCGTTTTTGTTTTCCAATATTTTTTATAATAATTTTTCTTCCTTCATTACAATTTTTTCTTTTTTTACTTTCACCGACCACGCGAAGAAGCATAGTCTCGTTGCGTGGCTAATGTCTCATCTAAAAAAGAACGTCATCAGCACTTAAAAAAAATCACACTCAGAACGCCTGTCAAAGAAACAGTGACATGGATCAAACACAAGATCAGCCAAACAGTAGATAAAAACCTGTTCGAACAAAAAGATTACAAAAATATACCCGACATCACTATTAGCAAAAAGTAAATGTCTAAGGCACTTTTAAATTTCGACATAAATAACACAAAAATAGACAATAAAAATGAAAAATTTATATCCGAATCCATATCTAAAGAAGATAATTAAACTCGCCGAATGCTAAGCCCAACAATCCTAAAAATCACACAACAATTTCTTAGAGAACTATACTTACAGCAAAACACCGCTCTCTTTTCAACCAAGTATAACTTCTCTTCTCTAAAACACATCCTGTCTCTTTCAGCTTACCTAAACTTCTACTCCCCGCACCTCATGGCAATCGTCCCTACATATTATAAAAAATACAAAAAATACCAAGCAACAAGCCTCTAGATGTAAGCTTAAAACAAATATGAAAGACAGTAAGAAAAAAGAAAAGAGGGGGATTACAAGAAAGAAACTAGGATTAGAAGCAACAACAAGGAAAGAACACAAATGAACCAACCCTCTCTTAACCCCACCCCTCCCCCATCAACCACCAAATGCCCGCCCTTGCCCCCCCCCCCCTTTCCCCCCCCTCCACACCACAAAAAAAATGCCCCCCGCCCCCCCAACACATCCCCCTCCACCCCCCCACAAGACCTGCAAAGGCCCCAGATGAACGCACACAGATACACCGATCTCCCCCGATCCACCTCCCCCACTGCACCCCCACGTACCATACCCCCGCCCCCCCTCCCCCTCCCCAATCCCCACTCTTCCCTCCCCCACCCCCCCCCCAACCCCCCCCACCCCCACCCCCCCCCCCCCCCCCACCCCCCCCCCTCCTCCCCCCTCCCCCTCCAACCACGCACCCACCCCTCCACCCCCCCGCTCCGCCCCCCCCCCCCGCGTCCCCCCCCCCCCACCCCCCCCCCGCACAGGTAAACCACTAAATAAAAATCACCCCACCCTCAACAATACCAAAATAGCAAACCCGGCCCCACCCTGCCATCCCCCCGCCCTAAATACATCACCGCCCCCACCCCGCGCCTCCCCCACCCCCACCCCCCCGCCCAATGCACACCCACCAAACCACCACTCGCCCCCACCCTGTGCCACCCCCCCCCACCCCCCCCCATCCCAACCACACACACCTCAACTCCCTCACTCAACCAAATCCCCTGCTCCTCCCCCGTCTCCCCGCCCCCCCCCCCCTCCCCCCCGCCCCAACAACCACCCCCCCCCTTCCCTCTACAATCAACACGCTACAAAAGCTTTACTTACTCCACCTTCCCCCCCCCCACAACCCCTCACCCAATCCCTTAGGCAGAAACCGGGTCAATACATATGCTATCAGAATCACAAGTTGATTGCTGACATTGAAGACGACATCATGGACCCAGTGATGCAATGCACAACCCTTCCCAGCCATTCGAGTTTCTCTTGAAAGAAACTTGTCTCATTTGTCACGGAGACTAAACATGCAATCTACTGTCTCACTCACTCCGAGTAAGTCGGTATTGAAAAGGTGGCAGTCAGCTCCAGCCTCCGATCACTAATATCAAAGCGCACTTTCGAGTCTAGAGCCAAGAGATCATCAATTAATCTCGTTAGGACACATTTCCATTTATCTTGTCTTTCACACACTGTGGAAACAAGGTTATCTTAAGAGTCCTACGCATTATCCTTGTGATATTGCCAGAACATCCGAGTGATACGAAGGTATTCACTATGAAGATGGAAATCCTGCTAGAGCCTACATCAAACAAGCTCTAGGTAGGTGACTTGTGCGATTCTACAAGAATCAAACTTGTGTCAACTGGAAAGAAACGATGGTGCGATTCTACGTGAATCAAACTTGTTCCAGCATAAGAATTGACGGTTATTGAACATTTGACAACCAATCAAAACTATCGAAGTGTTACAAAATATTTTCATAATTAACACTTAGACTGATTTTTCAAATCAATTTTCTCTTTATTGCTAACTGTTTCATTACAGGATCATTTAAAGATGGAGATGGAGATGGAGATACCCAGTTCCAGTAATGTCAAGTTAATAACCGAATGCTCAGACACGACCTACACTTGTTATGAAGTTATGAAAGATCTCATAAAGGTGTCAAAGCTTCCGCAAACTCTGATATCATATTCTTCTTCACAAGTGCACAAGATGGCAATAAATTACTAGATGATGAGAGATTAAGTTTGGCTGATGATCTCAAGAAAGCTCATGATCAAAATCAAAACAAGTCAAAGTGAACAAGCTCAATTGTTATCTAAAGATCACTACAACAAAGTACTAGATGTAACATGAAGAATCAAAAGACTGCAAGCTGTAAGAGCTTAAGTCTAGTGTTTTCAAGGGTGACCTCCCTTAGGGGGAGATTGTTAGATATGAGTAAAAGACTCGGTCACCCCGTATATTTATTGTTTATAATAGTTCGTAGTTTAATAGTTAATCGTATGTCTTTCGGTTTTAAGCCGGGTACTAATACCCGGTATTTTGTAAAAACTATATAAGCCTCTTCCAACTTTGGAAGAGGCAAGCTAGTCATTTTCACTTTTCTTATTAAACACATTTTCTCTTACTAGAAAATCCCTCTCATGTGTTTCTCTCTCTAGAAACTAGCCCAATCACAAGAATCATCACCCGTGTTATGAATTAAACGATCCTACAATTGGTACCAGAGCCTAGTTGGATTCGTGATTGATTTCTGTGGTTAAATAAGCAAATTTCGTGGCTTATTTTGTTTAGAAAAGCCCACGGCTCAAAAAGATTATTTGGGCTTACTTTGTTGGTTAATCTTGTGGTTATTCATGCTATAAATGCTAAGGAAGAAGTATTGTTGCTCCTACAGGAGATACACAAGCCTCAAGTTCGAAATCTAGCTTAAAAGATTTGAATTTATTTGGTGTTCTTCGTGGAGAGTTGCCTAACTTTGGACGATTCTCAAAGAAATACGAGTTAAGGTGTGTTTAAACATGATATACACACATAGTATTGCATGTTTTAACTTTGAATCGTGGTTAAAAAGCTCAAATGGATTAATGTTGCTTAAATCGAGCTAGTGTTCATCGTGGAGAGTTGGTTATAATATTGTTTTCTAGCCGGCGGTTTGGTATAAGAGGGTACAAGATCCACGTTTTTAGGAAAAAATCAAAGGCGAGTTGCCAAAAGTCAAAGGCGAGTTGCCAAAAGTCAAAGGCGAATTGCTTAATTTTAATTATTATATTCGCGACGGTTTGTTTAATTTGGTGGCGAGATCCTTTTTGGTGGCGGTTTACACAGGATTGGTGGCGATTTGATTATTATATTGAACAAAAGGGAAAAGTTACTCTGCCCAAATTTCCAAAAAACCCATGGCGAGTTGCCAAAATACAAGGCGGTTTGAATAAAAACCTAGGCGGCGAGTTACTCTCTTGATACCGGCGAGTTACTTTAAAATCAAGGCAGCGAGTTGCCATCAGGCAGCGGTTTGAGTTCACGGCGGGTTGCCTAAGACAGCAGCGGTTTGATTATTTTATTTCATGGCGGTTTGCTTACACTGGCAGCGGTTTGCTATAGTCTTTGTCGGCGGTTTGCCTCATTTTCAGGTGGCGGTTTGCCTATTCTTTAGACAGCTGGTTGATTATAATATTAGACAGCGGTTTGAGATTACTTGGTGGCGGTTTGCTTAGAGATAGGAGGCGGTTTGCTTAGAGATTACTTGGTGGCGGTTTGCTTAGAGATAGCGACACTTTTTGGCGGAAAAATTAAGTAATTTGTAATTTTTTTTCTATAGCCTTTTTAACTTATTTTTACATCAAATTCAAATTTTGGTAATAGGGTAAAAATTATTTCGGTCGACACCTTTTTAGCGACACTTTTTGGCGGGAAAAATTAAGTAAAATATAATTTTTTCTTTAGCCTTTTTAGCTTATTTTTACACCAAATTTAGATTTTGGTAATAGGGTAAAATTTATTTTTTTCATAATCCAACTGCGCCAAATTTCAAACAAATCAACAAACCAAATATCACAACCAATTATTCATTTACGGTTTTTCTATTGATTTTGTAAAATCCCGGTAAACTTCTTATCGGTTTAAATCTTAGACTTGTAAAATCCCGTGAACGTTAATTGCATTCATAACCAATACATCAAGATGTCTAATATGTCAGAAGATATTTGGTATGCCGGTTCCGATACACGCCCACCAATGCTTGACAGAACAGACTTTGAATCTTGGCAACAACGCATTCGTCTGTATTGTCTGGGAAAAGATAATGGAGAGAACATTATGAAATCGATTACTGAAGGTCCATTTCAAATGGGAACGTTCATACAAACTCCTGCTGAAGATGCTGAAGAAACTGAGGGTGCACTTCAACTAGGTCCAGAACGTGCTAGAGTCTTTACAGACCTTTCTGCTGAAGAAAAGGAAAGGTATAAAGCTGACATTCGTGCTACGAATATCTTACTTCAAGGTATACCAAAAGACATCTACACACTCATCAACCATTACACTGACGCCAAAGACATTTGGGACAATGTGAAGATGATTCTGGAAGGTTCTGAGTTAACAAAGGATGACAGGGAATCACAATTATACGATGAATTTGAACGCTTCTGTCAAATCAAAGGAGAGACCATTCATGTTTACTATGTTAGGTTTTCGAAGCTCATTAACGACATGAGAAACATCAAGATGACCATGTCCAGAATGCAGCTTAACTCTAAAAAAGTATCCAGACGACACCCCTTTTAGCGACACTTTTTGGCGGAAAAATTAAGTATTTTGTAATCTTTTTTCTATAGCCTTTTTAACTTATTTTTACATCAAATTCAAATTTTGGTAATAGGGTAAAAATTATTTCGGTCGACACCTTTTTAGCGACACTTTTTGGCGGGAAAAATTAAGTAAAATATAATTTTTTCTTTAGCCTTTTTAGCTTATTTTTACACCAAATTTAGATTTTGGTAATAGGGTAAAATTTATTTTTTTTCATAATCCAACTGCGCCAAATTTCAAACAAATCAACAAACCAAATATCACAACCAATTATTCATTTACGGTTTTTCTATTGATTTTGTAAAATCCCGGTAAACTTCTTATCGGTTTAAATCTTAGACTTGTAAAATCCCGTGAACGTTAATTGCATTCATAACCAATACATCAAGATGTCTAATATGTCAGAAGATATTTGGTATGCCGGTTCCGATACACGCCCACCAATGCTTGACAGAACAGACTTTGAATCTTGGCAACAACGCATTCGTCTGTATTGTCTTGGAAAAGATAATGGAGAGAACATTATGAAATCGATTACTGAAGGTCCATTCAAATGGGAACGTTTATACAAACTCCTGCTGAAGATGCTGAAGAAACTGAGGGTGCACTTCAACTAGGTCCAGAACGTGCTAGAGTCTTTACAGACCTTTTTGCTGAAGAAAAGGAAAGGTATAAAGCTGACATTCGTGCTACGAATATCTTACTTCAAGGTATACCAAAAGACATCTACACACTCATCAACCATTACACTGACGCCAAAGATATTTGGGACAATGTGAAGATGATTCTGGAAGGTTATGAGTTAACAAAGGATGACAGGGAATCACAATTATACGATAAATTTGAACGCTTCTGTCAAATCAAAGGAGAGACCATTCATGTTTACTATGTTAGGTTTTCGAAGCTCATTAACGACATGAGAAACATCAAGATGACCATGTCCAAAATGCAGCTTAACTCTAAGTTTGTGAACAACATGTTACCTAAATGGAGTAGATTCATTACTAAAGTTAAACTAAACAGAGGTTTGAAAGAGTCTAACTTTGATCAGTTGTATGCCTACTTGAAGCAACATGAGGTACATGCAAATGAGAATAGAATGATGATGGAAAGGTTCATTCAGCCTACTGATGACCCTTTGGCACTAGTGTCTAATGCATCAAATCAGAAGTATCTAACGCAATCATCTGAGTCTCCACAATCCTCAAATCAACCATCAATTGTTGATAACTGCCAAATGGATACAGGAAGCACTTCAACGGATAACTTGATTGAAAGCTTAACCAACACACTTGCCCTCCTCAATCAATCATTTAAAGCACATCTTCCTCAAACGAACAATCAACTCCGAACATCCTCAAACGCAAGGAACAATGCTACAGTTCAAGACGACAGAGTTGTTGTTCAGGATGTTCGAGGTAGATACAATGCGAATAATCAAGGAAGACCATTTCAGAGGAACAATGCAAGAGGAAATGTTGTAGCTGGGAATGCTGGAGGTCAGAACAGAGATGGAAATGTGAATCCTGGTCAAGCTAAACCCATTATGTGCTACAACTGCAAAGGTATCGGGCACATAGCACGAGAATGTCCACAACCAAAGCGTCCTCAGGATTCAGACTACTTCAAAGACAAGATGCTGCTTATGCATGCTCATGAGAATGGTGGCTGTACTGGATGAAGAGCAGTTGTTGTTTATTGTAGGAGGACGTGCCACCAATTTTGATGACGATGTGGATGATTTGGCACTCAATGTGGACCATGGCTTTGAAGCTGATCAATGCGATGCATTCGACTCTGATGTTGATGAGGCTCCCACCACACAGACCATGTTTCCGATGGTAAATCTTTCATCTGAAATCCAATCTATGAGAAGCCGGGGACCATCATATGAACTCGAATATCCGTTTGAGGTACAAGATCATGAATACCTTTTGAAGATCAAATGGATGAGTATCATGAAGTACACGAGATGCAAATCGATGTACCAACACAACTCCGTTTTGACTTTGATGCTGACTATACGATGATGAGTAATATTATTCCGTTGATTTTAGTGGAAGACAACGAAGAAACATGTTATACAAAGTAATGTATCTCTTTACGAAATGGATGCATTGATGTAAATTCTCGATGAAATGCATGAACAAGGGTGTACAAAGTAGGTCACAAAAATGCAGGTTAAAGTATTTAATGACACAATTGACTTCTTAAACTTGCGAGATAAAAGGGAACGTCGGGGGTATGAACAACGGCTAAGTTTGAGATAACTGGTAGAGAACAAAAGAATTGATTGAACAAATAGATAATTATCATCTGACCGAAATCGAAAAGAAAACTTCTTTAAAATCGGAATCTTCATTCTGCACAATTGCAACTTCTTCTTACCCTTAAACATCTAATATAATGAGGGAAGAACGATCATTTTGAAAAACGATTATAAACAAAAAGAAGACAAATTCCCTTGAAGAGTTTTTTAGACATTAAAAGGCTAAACACAAAGGTAAAGAATAGATTATACAAACAAGATCAGTCTGTTCAAACGGTTTACATGATATGTAAACCAAAATCATTTTATGATGAAAAGAACAAGGTAGCGATAGGCTACAAAAATCCCTTATGTCTCACCCGTGCAAAGCAAGTTCAACCTGCCCTCTATAATGGTCATGTAATTTCCATATGTTCCAATCAGCACAGCCCTGTAGTACCATGACATCAGAGAATACTCGTGAGATATCTAGAGATAACTAGGACACAGAATTCTGAGAAAATGAAAAGCCCTCTATGTGATGGAAAATAAAGTTGGATTGCCCCCCAGATTACTTGAAGGGAGAACCTTCTTGCAACCTTTGCTCCACAAAGCAAATCGACCCCAGAACAATATTTTTGGTCTAATAATAATGACAGGAAAAAGGCTGAGACCTTAGTTCCAAAACCACTTTCAGCATTGACAGTGTATCCACCCAATACTCCTTCAACTTGAGTACCCCAGAGTTCTTCCAACTAAAAGTCAAGTAAAGATTAATCTTTATGTACTCACACAACTTTTTACGGAATTTGACAAAACTTGCAAAAAGAGAATCACCCCAACAGGTGTTACAGAAGGGGAAAGAGGTTTTAAACAAACAAAAAGATATTACCTCACTGAAGTTATTCCATTTTTCAAAACTCTTAAAGAACACTTTGAAGGAGTTCAAACGGACCTCTTTAAAGAAGTTAAAGTAATGGAAGAAATTTTTGATCAATGTCAGATGAAGGTGGATCAGAATGTCGGGACAAGCAATGTGCTGATATTGTAAAGAAAAACCTCTCATTGAAAAATGAGAATCTGATTGCTACTTAGTCCTGTCGAATCAACTGTTGTTAGATGTGGAAAAATAACGTTGTCTAGATCTGAAGCTGAGGTATCTAGAGTTCATAAAGAGTCCCAAAACATATGTCAAAACATGAAAGGGAATACCTAAATTTGCAATCTAAAGTATCAACAACTCAAGAAGTTTTGATAAATAACAAATCACAAACATCACAAGGGGGAAGCACCTGATTTAACTCATTCCTTTAAATCAAGAATTCTCGAACATCAGATTCAAGAAAAGGACAACGTGATTAGAGACTTGAAAGTTCTAGTCTCTAATGTGAATGACAGAAGTTGTGAGCCTTATAATGCTAACGATGTCACTGATCTTCTTGAACAGAATGAGCGTTTAAGAGCAGAAATAGAAAAGGTTAAGCAGCATTACAAGGAAATGTTTGAGTCTATTAGATCCCAGCGCACTAGCACTAATGAACAGACATCTTCCTTGTTAACACAGATTGAGGATCTAAAGGCTCAATTAGAAGGCAATTTGAAAGTTGCCGCTAGAAGTTCTGTCAAAACAAAAGTTCTTGCTCCTGGTATGTATGCCATAGATGTAGAACCAATCCCTCCTCGCCTTAAGAACAATAGGAATGCTCATTTAACCTATATCAACCATCTTAAAGAGAAGTGTAGAAAACATTAGGGAATTGTTTAGAGGAAGCTAGAGTAGTTAAAACCACGATAATGTTAACTTAACTATGCTTGTCAATACACTAAGCTTTCTCAGGAATTGGTAGAATATGTTATTGGCACTTGCCCAAAAGAATTCACCGAAAGAGATAGCAAGGCTCCTTCTATCCCTTTAACTAGGAAAAAGCAAGTTACTTTTACTGATACATGCAGTACATCTACTAATAACACACAGAAACATGGAGTGCACCAGAAAACTCAACCGTCTAATGTCCAGGTGATTCCTTCTACAGGAGTAAGCAGTTCCACTCGTGCAAGCGGATCAAAGCCTAGAAGCAATACAAAGCACAATAGGATCCTGCCAGCTAAGAGTGTGAATAACAAGAAAGTAGAAGAACACCCTAGAACAAATAAGTCTGTTTGGACAAAAGTGAATCGAGTTGATTCTAGCATTAGCTCTAAGCATGTTGTAATTAATTCGAATTCTGAATCTGTGTGCAAAACGTGTAACAAACGTTTGAATTCTGCAAATCATGAAATGTGTGTTGTTAATATTTTGAGCTCTGTGAATGCTACCCCCACTGTTAAAATTGTCTTGAATAAAGGGAAGCAGATTTGGAAACCAAAAGGCAAACTGTCTGATAACAGTTTGAACAAGACCAAGCAGATTTGGCAACCAAAAGGCAAACTGTCTGATAACAGTTTGAACAAGACCAAGCAGGTTTGGAAAGCAACGGGCAAACTATTTGCTAATGTTGGTTATCAATGGAGATCCACAGGAAAGAAAGTCGCCTTAGGAAAACTTAATTGTGGTTATCAATGGAGACCCACAGGAAAGAAATTTGCCTTAGGCGAACTGTGCCCTTTAACTAAGCTTTCTGTGCAATGTTCTATCATAGATGAAATGCATGAACAGGGCGTACAAAGTAGATTAGCAAATAAGCCAGACATGGTAGTTAAGGATTCAGTGACCTCTGAACTTGCGAGATATAAGGAACTGGTCGGGGAGTATGAAAAACGGGCAAAGTTTGAATTAACTGATAGAGAACGAAAAATTGATGAACAAATGAGAATAATTATCTCAGACCGAAATAGAAAGGAAACTTCTTTAAAATCAGAACTTCATTCAGTACAAATACTACTTAGTTCTACCGTTGGCCATTATAAGTCAAAGACAGAAGAAGTAACCATTTTGAAAAAGGATTTTAAACAAAAAGAAGACAAATTCCTTGAAGAGTTTTTAGACATAAAAAGGCTAAAAGAAAAGGTTGAAGATAGATTATACAAACAAGATCAGTCTGTTCAAACGGTTCACATGTTATGTAAACCAAAATCGTTTTATGATGAAAAGAACAAGGTAGCAATAGGCTACAAAAATCCCTTATATCTCACTCGTGCAAAGCAAGCTCAGTCTGCTCTCTATAATGGTCATGTACTTGTCACGACCAATCATACACCCACTGTTGTACATGACTCAGAGGATACTCGTGAGATAGCTGAGATAACTAGGAAAAGAATGATGGAGAAAATGAAAAGCCCTCTATGTGTGGAAAATAAAGTTAGGATTGCCCCCCCCCAGATTACTCGAAGGAGAACCTTCTTGCAACCTTTGCTCCACAAAGAAATCTGACCCTAGAACATATATTTTGGTCCATAGATGAAAATGACAGAAAAAAAGCTGAGACCTCAGTTCCAAAACCACTTTCAGCATTGACAGTGTATCCACCCAATACTCCTGTCAAGCTTGTCCCCAGAGTTCTTCCAACTAAAAGTCAAGTGAAGATTAATCTTTATGTACTCACACAACGTTTTACGGAATTTAACAAAACTTGCGAAAAGAGAATCACCCAACAGGTGTTACAGAAGGGGAAAGAGGTTTTGAGCAAACAAAAAGATGTTACCTCACTGAAGTTATTCCATTTTTCAAAACTCTTAAAGAACACTTTGCAGGAGTTCAAGCGGCCCTCTTTAAAGAAGTTAAAGTAATAGAAGAAATTTTTGATCAAATGAATGACGAAGTGGACCAGAATATTGTAGACAAGCAATGTGCTGAAATTGTAAAGAAAAACCTTCTCATTGACAATGAGAATCTGATTGCTAATTGTTTGTCGAATCAACTGTTGTATGATGTGGAAAAATTACGTTGTCTAGATCTTGAAGCGGAGATGTCTAAAGTTCATAATAAGTCGAAACATATTTCAAAACTTGAAAGGGAATACCTAAAGCTGCAATTAAAGTATCAAAATCTTTAAGAAAGTTTTGATAATAACAAATCACAGCAAGCTCCTGATTTTAACTCATTCTTTAAGATCAAGAATCTCGAACATCAGATTCAAGAAAAAGACAACGTGATTAGAGACTTGAAAGTTCTAGTCTCTAATGTGAATGACAAAAGTTGTGAGACTTATAATGCTAAAGATGTCACTGCTCTTGTTAAACAAAATGAATGCATTAGATTAGAACTAGAAAAGGTCAAACAACATTACAAGGAATTGTATAACTCCATTAAGATTACGCGTGTTCACACTAGAGAAAAGACATCTACCATGTTAAATAAAATTGAGAGTCTAAAGGCTTAGTTGAAAAGCAAAGTGTCCTGTGTCACTAGTAACTCTAACAAACCAAAAGTTCTTGTGCCTGGCATGTATGCCATTGATGTTAAACCCATCCCTCATCCCCTTAAGAACAATAGGAGTGCTCATTTAAACTATATCAACCATCTTAAGGAGAGTGTAGAAACAGTGAGGGAGATTGTAGAGGAAGCTAGAGTAGTTAAACCACTGGATAATGCACTTAACTATGCTTGTCAATACACCAAGTTATCTCAGGAATTGTTAGAATATGTCATTGGCACTTGCCCAAAAAGTTTCAATGAAAGAGATAACAAGGCTCCTTCTACCCCTGTAACTAGGAAAAAGCAAGTTACTTTAAATGATAAACCAGGAACTTCATCTAGTAACACACAGAAACACAAAGTGCACCAGAAAGTTCAACAGACTAATGTCCCTGTGATTCATTCTACAGGATTAAGCAGTTCCACTCGTGCAAGCGGATCAAAGCCTAGAAGCAATACAAAGCACAATAGGATCCTGCCAGCTAAGAGTGTGAATAACAAGAAAGTAGAAGACCATCCTAGAACAAATAAGTCTGTTTGGACAAAAGTGAATCGGGTTGATTCTAGCATTAGCTCTAAGCGTGTTGTAATTAATTCGAATTCTGAATCTGTGTGCAAAACGTGTAACAAATGTTTAAACTCTGCAAATCATGAAATGTGTGTTGTTAATATTTTGAGCTCTGTGAATGCTACCCCCACTGTTAAAATTGCCTTGAATAAAGGGAAGCAGATCTGGAAACCAAAAGGCAAACTGTCTGATAACAGTTTAAACAAGACCAAGCAGATCTGGAAACCAAAAGGCAAACTGTCTGATAACAGTTTGAACAAGACCAAGCGGGTTTGGAAAGCAACGGGCAAACTCTTTGCTAATGTTGGTTATCAATGGAGATCCACAGGAAAGAAATTCACCTCAGGAAAACTTAATTGTGGTTATCAATGGAGACCCACAGGAAAGAAATTTGCCTTAGGAGAACTGTGCCCTTTAACTAGGCTTCCTGTGACATGTACTACTATGTCAGCTAACCGACAGGACCCCAACACAAATTGGGGATCCGAAATTCCAAACCCTCCAAATTCGACTGTTTTCAAATGCAGGTGGTACAGATCATCCTTTGGTATCTGGACTCAGGCTGTTCAAAACTCGATTTAGAGGAATGGTTGGCTCCCTAATGTACCTTACAGCCAGTAGACCAGACCTTGTATTCGCTGTGTGCATGTGTGCTAGATATCAGGCTAAGCCTACCAAAAAGCACCTTGAAGCAATCAAACGTATCTTTCGGTACCTAAAAGGAACCATTAACATGGGTCTTTGGTATCCGAAGGACAATGCTATGTCACTAACAGCTTATGCAGATGCGGATCATGCGGGATGTCAGGATTCGAGAAGAAGTACGTCGGGAAGTGCTCATTTTCTTGGAGATAGATTGGTTAGCTGGTCATCAAAGAAGCAAAGAAGCACGACCATCTCAACAACAAAGGCGGAATACATTGCAATGTCTGGATGCTGTGCTCAAATCCTTTGGATGAGATCTCAGCTAACAGACTACGGCTTTCTGTTCAATAAGATTCCTCTGTACTGTGATAACAAAAGTGCAATTGCTCTAAGCTGCAACAATGTCCAGCACTCACGATCTAAGCACATCGACATACGACACCATTTCATTCGAGAGCAAGTGGAAAATGGAGTGGTTGAACTCTACTTCGTGGAAACAATCTATCAGCTGGCAGATATCCTCACAAAAGCTTTACCAAGACAGCGTTTCGAATTTCTACTCCCACGACTTGGGATGAAGAGTTTAACCCCTGAAACCCTCAAACGCCTTCAAGAAGGAGAGGATGAGTAAATGAAGTGTCCTCTTGTATCCTTTGTACATAAGTACATAAAAATAGACTTGGTAAATATTTTAAGTCATTTGGAATTACAAAATGGTTTGCAATTACTTCAAATTGCAACTCGGTTCTCATTTGAAGGAAAGATTGTCGTCTGAAAGACAACTGTTCCTAACAACGGGTAATTAATTTTACTCGGGCATGGATTACTTTATATCCATGCAATTTGGGATTAATGTACGTTTCAGTGCATTTTTCTTAATTCGGAAGAGAAGTCTTCCTGTTTGATAACCAAATAATTTTTCTTAATTGATTCTTCAAAATTATTTGTGTTAACCACGGTGGTAAAAGTGTTGTTTGAAAATCAATCCGGACAATTTGACACTCAATCAATGACTACAGCTCTTTCAATAGAAAACGGGTCATCGATTGAGGGGGAGAGTGTTGTTCAAATTTAATGTCTGGGTGCCGATTGGAAAGTGTAACCGGGTCTTGGAGAGACAAAAGAAGCTAAGGAACCAAATCTTCAGAGCTCTCACTGCATCAGCTGATGTTCCCTCTAGCGTAACAGAGACAACTGATACAACATCAACACTTCCACCACCACCACCTCCACTACAAAAACCTACAGGTCATCGAGATATTTTTTGGGAGAAAGTTAAAGATCAGAAATCTCGAATGCATCATTAGTGGAAGACTCGGAGATTTGGCTACAACTAATCAAGAGAAGTGAATGATTAAGATCATATCACGGTAATGCAACAAACATCCTGTACATTCTAAGTTGTTAATGGAATTGATGTATGTGTTATTATATGAATTCTTTTCATGAGTTTTTCGTTTAACTTAAAATATACGTTTTTTGAGTTTAAGAAAAAATCTTCAAAATATCATATCGGACACAACAACATACCCCCAACGATGAGGGGAGAGCAATAAATATGATTCCATACACAGCTTGTAACTAAAATATGATCATACATCTAAGGTTCTCAAAGGTGTTTTCTCCACCCCCATGTGCTAAAAATTTTCGAATACCGATGCACATGTTGAATGAGGAGCTTTTCGAAATCAAAAACAATCTGGTACTAAAAACACTTTGATAGTTATATCAATGTACCTGTAATATATTGAGATTTTCAACATGATTTTATGGCAGGTAAACTATACCAAAAGACGGACCATGTATTTACTCTTATCGAAGTTATAAGGATGTAAGGTATAGGATACATCGTTATCCTATGATCCTGCCAAACTGAGTGATCTACCCAGGGACAATCCACTAGTTAGTACAGAAGTCCTTAGGTATGAATTAAAAGAGTAAATGTGAGAACAAGGGAATAGTGCCGACTAAAAGAATGGAGCTAGTACTGGAATATACCCAAAAAGGTGCAAGCATGAAGTCCGGTAAGCCCTGAAGGGGTTGAAGGAATGAAAAAAGAATTGTACAGATAAAGGGTGTAAAGAAAGAAGCCCTCTAACACTTAAGCAAAAACCGTGTCAATACATATGCTGTCCAAACACAAGTTGGATTGCTAGTACATTGAATACGACATCAAGGACCCCAGTGATGCAATGCACAACCCCTTTCCCAGCCATATCGATTTTCTCGTATGAAAGAACGTGTTCTCATTTGGTCCACGAAGACCTAAACATGCAATCTACTGTCCACTCACAATCCGAGTAAGTCGTAATTGAAAAGGTGGCAGTCAAGCTCCAGCCTTCGATCACTAATACAAAGCGGCACTTTCGAGTCTAGAGCCAAGAGATCATCAATTAATTTCGTTAGACACATTTCCAATATTTGTCTTTCACAACCCTGTGGAAACAAGGTTATCTTTAGAGTCTTACGCATTTCCTTGAGATATTTACTAGAACATTCCCCTGAGTGATACTAAATGTATTCACAATAAAGATGGAAATCCTGCTAGCGCCAACTACCAACAAGCTCTAGGTAGGTGACTTGTGCGATTCTACAAGCATCAAACTTGTGTCATCTTGAAAAAAGAGTAAAATGAAAATGTGTACTAGTATTAAATGTGGAGAGAAGTGGATGGATGAGTTATTGTCGCATATTGGTAAGACGTGTGTATTATGTGGGTGAGGTCGTAGGTTCGAGGTTGGCTAACACCCTTTTTGCATTTTTTTTATTTTTGAAAACTAAAAGCTAAAACTTAAAGAGGACACTTTTTTAAGCTATTTTAATAAAACAAACTTAAGCTGAAACCTAGAAATAAGCTTTCTAAAAGCTTTTGAAACCAGCTGATACAGAAAGTGAGCTTTTAAGCTCACTTTTGCTTGTTTCCACTTAAACACTTGCACAAAGCTCAAATTAAGCTCAAAATTAAAAGTAAAAGCTACTACTGAAAGCTTAGGATGTCTACAAGCTAGAAATGAAAAGCTAAAAGGAATAAAAACACTAGAAGCTAGCTAAATCTACTAATCAAATTAGCAAACTCAGTAATTAACTCAAAAAGCTCAAAATTAAGAAAGGCTAAAAAGAGCAATAAGCTTTAACTGACTATGAACTTTTGCAAACTTAATGAACTACTTATAAGCTATGATTATCAACTAAAAAACCTAACTCTATAAGCTAAGAATTAAGAATTAAGAGATAAGTTCTATATCTACTGTTTTTGGTTTTTTGAGGATTTTTGATGAACTTTTAAAGCTGATTTACCTAAGATAATAAGCTAGAAAATGAAAAATAAGCTTTAATCTATATTAAGCTATGTGTAATCTATAAACCTACTGAATTTTAGATCCTAAGTCCTACTAATACTAGTTTAATTTAGGCTTAAGAAGACAGCAGTAGTAACTGAAGTTACTACTGCTGATGCAATTGACAAAGGGGAAAAATCTAATATGCAGGTTACCTTAAGAGTAAGACCTACACTACACACTCCTATTGAGTGTGTTTGAACAAATTATAAACACCAATTAAGCCTAGGAGGCTTGAATTAAAATTTTAACAATCTAAGAGAAAGGGAAAAGGTCCCCTGGTGCTGAGACAACCAAAATGAACTTAAACTTTTCAATTTTTGAAAACTAACTTAAGAAAACCATTAAACTACCTATTTTAGACTAAATCAAAGCTGGTTCAAAGACTTTTATCAAAAACCTTTGACCATTAAAGGTCAAACTACCTTAAACCAAACACTCCTTAAGAACTATGACATATTTAGATTAGCTTATAAATTTGAAATCTAATTAACCAGACCTAATTACCAGATGAAAACTAGCTTATAACTAACTTAATAAACATAAATCCATAACTGAATAGGCTAGAATCAAAGATCTACAACTATGATATCTAATTTTTTTGATTTTTATGATTTTTAAGACAAATAAATGACAAAATAAGATCTAGAATGCTAAAGCTAAAAACAAATTAAGAAACATGATTAATAAGCTCAAACTAACAGTAATAAGCACAAATAAGCTAGATATTAAGCAGATTAAGCAAAATTAAGACTATGAATTTAAGACAAGTAAAGTAAATAGGAAACTTACAAAGAGCTTCAGCTTAACAGAAGCTTATAGGCTCTTAGAGCTTATCTACAGCTCTGGCTTATCAGAGATAAGCCAGTTAAGTTCTTGTGAGCCCTTCCATGATTGGCTCACCTTCCAAAAGCTTTTAAGTCCAAATAACAAAAGTAATTAAGCTGATTTTAGGATTTATGTATTAATTAAGACTTGATTAAACAAACTCAATCTCAAGCTTATAGACTTGAGAGAGCTTAAATGAGCTTATGACAAGCTTATGAAACAGTAGAGTATGTATTTGAGGAAATGAGAGCTTATAGATGAAAACAAGATTATGTAAACTAAATGAGACTTTTATTAATGATCCAAAACAGATTACAAGAGATTAAAAAGTGAAATTACATTTTAACTAAAAAAACCTAACAAGCTAATTTTTACTTAAAGAAAAATACAGGAAAAAGAAAATAGTATGTGTGTGAGGAGTGTGAGTATTTATAGTCACAAGCTGAACCTTCTAGCCTTTCCTTGCTCTACACGCTCCTTTTAATTATATCCGTACGATCTTCTAATCATTGGAGAGTTCATTATGGCCCTTGGATCATGTGATCACTCACACGGATTGCCAAGCTGGCAATCCATTGATGTAACGTTTGTACTACAGAAAAGAGAGCTCCACTAAAACTAACCTGAGAGACCATGTCAAGTCAATATCGACTATTATTGAAGCTGATTCATACCCGATACGCCGTATGGGATCCTCCCAATGCGCTGTATCTGCTGGACAGAACCGTACACGGTTGTACAAGACAAAACAAATGACAATCCTATTTCCAAGTCGTTTGAATGGTTAAAAATGTAAAGAAAAGAAGGGATCATATGGACCACAATTCTTGGAAGCTTACTCTGAAGCTTCACATATCAATAATTCCATACCCAGAAAAGAGAAAGGCCTAGGGAGTTTCACTTTACCTTGCTTTATTAATATTGTTTGCTTTAATAATGCCCTTGTTGACTTAGGAGCTAGCGTAAGTGTCATGCCTCTCTCGACCTACCTTAACTTAGGTTTAGGCGAATTAGCTCACACTAAGTTGATAGTTGAATTAGCATATAGGACTGTAAAATATCCAAAAGGAATTGTTTAAAATGTGCTAGTAGGTATTGGTAAATTTGTTTTCCCTGTAGATTTTATAATTCTTGATATGCCTAGGGATATCAATGTGCCCTTGATCCTCGAAAGACCATTTTTGTCTATCGCCCATGCTAAGATTGATGTTTTCAAAAGGAAGATTACTTTGAGGGTTGGGGAAGAGAAAATAATTTTCAAAAGTGTTAAACCTGCTAGTAGTTTAATTAAGAGGGTCTACATGCTAAGCTTAAGAGAAAGAATGGAACTTGATTTAGAGGCTAGGCTAATGGGAGAGACTTTGGTGTTAAATATATCATTAGACCCTTTCTTTGGAGATTACATAAAACTAAACGATCTTAATGTACCATCAGAGCTTAGGAGAGATCAAGTTGCTGATTTAATGCCCACCATTGAGGAAGTTGAGGTAGTTGAAGAATTTAGAGCTAGGAATGATGCTAGAATGGTTAGCAAATTTTTTGGATATCCTAGTGATTGCGACCATGATAAGAAGATCCGTATTGATTGTGCCCACAACTTAAAGTTCTCTTGCATGATAGGTTTTGAATTTTTACATGCTAATTTTTTCCATATCGTGTACGTAAATGTGATGTCCAAAAAGTTTTATAATTCTATAAGGAAGGACAAATTGGAATACAAGGGAAACAATGTAGTTGGAGCCTTAATGAACATACCTATCTTTGTTGGAACTTTTTCTATCTTAACAGATTTTGCAGTTTTAAAAGATATGGATGCTTATCATGATGAAGGAATGGGCGATGTTATTTTTGGCGAACCATTTTTTAGAGAAGTTGGGATTAATGCAAGACGGTTTGAAGGAATGATTACCATTTACAATGGTAATACCAAATGGCGCGATCACATCCGAGGTTTAAACACCACACTAATGAACAATGCAACAAGATCCCGCCATTACTAAAGATGAGTAAGGAAGATAAGATGAATGGGATCTCCCACTCGTACCAAAAGCTCAAGAGTTTCTACAAGGGGTCTTGAACTTAGGACCCGAATATGTCCGAGATGCGAAGATGTAAGAATGGCTAACACGCGGGCATATAAGCGTGCGTGAGATGGAATGAAAAGAAGCTGAGGAAAAAAATCTAACTTAAAGACTAGCTAAAACAAAAGTGCTTCCCGGTAGACAAACCAGAATGTTATTTATTTTTATTGAGTCTGTCTTTCCAGACATCAATACGGCGTATTGAATGTCTAGACGTTATCAATTCTTTGTTTTTATGCACTTTAAAACATTATTGTCAGTTCTAGCAATACGGCGTATTCATGCACATGATACGACATATTTAGCAGACTGACCCATATTTAGTATTTAGTTTTGTTTAAATTAACCATAGGTACCAAGATAGGAATGCATTGTTTTTCCTATAATTTACATAAAACCTCGCTGAAAGAAAAGAAATCGACAATGTTGGTGAAGAATCTACGATCTGGAAATTTTGAAGTCTTGGAGTCTTGAAACCCCAAGACGGGTGTTCAACACGAATTCTTGCTCAATAAACCTACATGGAGAATCTACCGAGCAAAATATCAGGGGAGTTTCTCATTCCAATTCTTTTTAATTCCCGTTTTGAATGTTTTATCTATACAACAAGGACGTTGTATAGAATGTATACTTGTCCTATTTTTCACACTAAAATGCTTAAATTATGCTCAATTTAAAAAAAATCCAAGCATACTTTTGTGAAATTGCTTGATACATAACCTGCACACAATAACCCTTATTAGATATTGTGAGGATTTAACCTTATCCGTTTCCAAATGTTTACCCAAATTCCATAAAATATGAGTGTGTCGGTGATGTTGTATACTTTAAAACTTGGCTTGATATACCTATTCGAGATCACAGTGATGAGTACTATGGATTTAGATGGAGTAACTTGTTTAAATTGGTAAATTTTTAGGAGTACACCCAAAAAGTCTTTATATGTTGTTTATTAATTAACTACACTGGTTAGTTAACCCCCATATAAACCCTTTGTTTACTCTCAATATAAAGGTAAGATACCCCTAGAAAAACTTGTAGAGCCAATCCTTTAAGAATTACATCAACTATTTGTTTCGTTACACCTTTACACCTTAGCCTACACTGTTAGATTAAGTCCATTTATCAGTTGCTAGTTGCTTAAAGTGTAAAGTATGTATTTCCCGAGTCTTGTGTCAATTTTCTATCTTTGGTACGGTTGGGAAGAAATTTGCACATTGCAAATGGGAATATATAAAGTAGTCAAAACTCATGTATTTTTACTACCAACACAATTATTGGTACATCTGAAGAATGAAGAATTACCGAAGGAATTATCCGGAGTTATTATGATCGTGAAGATGGTAAAATTACACCTAGTTTCGTAGTATAGTATAGTTAAAAAATTAAAAAAAATAGAAAAACGTAACAAAAAAAAGAGAAGGAAAGTTTGAAGATAATCGTTTCGCAAGAGCTTAGACTGAAGGAATTATACGAAGGATCGATTATTCGTTGATACGTCTTATAATTCAATGATGTAAAGTATTGTATTAAGTGGTAGATATCACCACTTGCCTTGTAAAAGTATGGGATGATTAGGAAGTTGACCGTTACGGGAACACCAACTCAGGATTTTGTTTTTGATCTATGATCAAGACGTTTGTAAATAGTTGTGTCTTAATCATTGTAACGGTTGGGAAAAAGTGTCTAGTAACTTATATCTTGGACCTAGTCTATTTGTTTTGTAATTTTTACTTAAAACCAATTTATTTCCCTTTCCTAATCATTAACCATGGATTTTACGCGAATGAGGATGTGTACGAGCATGCATGTCTATTCCATCGTTACAGTCATGTATGCGTGTCTCAGCTGCCTTGTTGGTTTATTACTATTGGTGAAAGTTAGAAGATCCATACCCTATATCATTCTTCATCCTAACCCTTGGTTAAACTCGAATGAGGATGTGATCAAACACACATGTCTATTCCATCATTACGGCCATGTATGTGTGCTTCAGCTGCCTTGTTGGTGTGGTACTTTTGGTGAAAGATTGTAGAATGATCAACCCATAACCTTATAAATAAAAACCCATATTTACCCTTATAAACTTGTTACTCCTTAGCTCTAGTGGTGGAGATGTGTATCCTTGCCAAGCCTATGATAGAATACTCGTCACGACCGAGCAAATGAGCGAATTAGTTACAAGTTGCCACATAGATTAGTTAAGTGATTTAAGTGTTTTCATCTTCCTATTTTGTGAGGTGTTTGGTTGTGTACTTGTAATAGATCAAATAAATGCTTAAATGGAAAAATCCTTAGGGATACATTTTCATAAACTTCTAAAGGCTACTTGAGGACAAGTAGGATTCAAGTGGGGGGTATTTGATGACATCAAATAACGTCTATTTTATCGCATCATTTATCTCATGTAATTAACCTAATTTGTATAATTATTGCAAATAATTGTTAGTTAATCGTTCGTATTTGAGAATTCCAGTAATTACGGAGTACTTGGTGAAGATTAACTAAAAGGCATGCATTCTGGAGCTTTAACGAAGATATTTTTAAAGATTAATGTTCTGACAACCAATATGCCGTATCCATTAAGGAAGATACGGCGTATATGTGCCTACACTCACCAAAGACCACGAAGGAAACAAGATCAATACGCCGTATCGACCATATTCCAGACCCTATAAATAGAAAACTCAAAAACAAGTTTTAAGTTTGCTAAATCATATTCTCGATACCTAGATCACAAAAGTCAATTTTCATAGGAGAAAAAGAGCAGAAGAGGTCAAGCAACGTGATTAATTCTATAGGAGACTACGAGTAATTTCTTATACTCTTGTAATCATTCAGTTTTTGGTATCATTCGTTAACTCAGTTAGTTTACCTTGGCTAAATTATTACTTTTGTATTAATTATGACGTTTGAAGGCTAATACCTTCGGGTATTAGCCATTATTATGAAGATCTTAATGTTTGGTTTGTTTATCTCGATTGCTTAATTTATCGTTGATTGCTTATTTATGTTTATCAATTTATACTTGTTTACGTGCTTTTGTATGCGACCTGTCATTCAACTGGATCTAGTGATACGGACCAAGTAATCTAGATGCCGGGATAGCTCTCCATATAGTGATTTATACATCTAGACCAATAGGATCACAAATAACGACCTATCTTTGCCCTTAGATTATGAGCTTAGTTGAGCCATAAGGTGACCTTGGCTTCAACGAGTATATTCTTAATTAATTGATAAAGACTTGGTTAGTGGACCACTAGTGTATGAATTGCCATTAAGTAGTAAGTGGGTAAAGTCTCCATGAGCTAGGGTTTAACAAGATCACCATTGCTTTAATCCCTAAGATAGATTATAATCAGCAAATAAGGATGCTTTATGCGGATGCGTTTAATTGTGACAGAATTCTAAGTGTCTAGGTTTAAGGAAGAAATACCGCCTTAATCTTAAGAATGATATGCCGCCTCGAGATAAGTAATCATTGCACTAAATAAACAAACCAACGTTCTGATTATATTAATAATGGTTAATATAGTTTTCTTATATTTGGCTAGATCGCTCTTTTATCTTCTATTAATTTTCTTGCGTGTATTTTAGTGTCTTGAATTGGTTTTAGTCATCACCAAACCCGTGCCAGTATCTCATACTAAAAACCCCCGTGATCCATTAGATTTAGGATTAACATAGGTTTAGCATAGGTTTAACATAGATTAGACTAACTTAGATTAGAAAACCAAAGTATTAATAAATTGAAAGTGTTTCTCGCTCTTAGTGATTGACACCCTACTTACCACAAAACTCCTACCGATCGGGTACACTGCCCGTTAAAGTGATGTTTTTGGTTAAGTCAGCAAAATATAAATTTAAAACTTGAATTATAATTTAACACCACACAATGACACATCAGGGGTGTTTGGCAGAACACCCAACATTTATTAGGGGCACAAATAGTTAGGTTTTGATGTCATGAGCTTAGTGCAATAACACATATATTTTTAGACTTGGTGAATCTGTTTCTCTTGTCTACATTACTTAAATCTTGTGGTCCATACTTTGATTGCTAAACCTATGAATTTCACTCAACAATTTTGTTGACTCTTTAGCATGTTTTAATCTTAGGTCCTAAGGTATGATTGCTCGGATGAGAGGTGCGTGGATATTAAAATGGAAGGATTCTGTTGTCATTTTCATTTGATGCAAACTTATCAAACTTTATCTTTATTAAAACTATGTCAACTTTTAAATAATTGTGATGGCATGTGGAACTTATGTGTTATTTAAAAAAAAATTAGACCATGTTGTAAACTCTGATATTTTATGAGCATCGAATGTGAACTTTAATTTAAAAACGTCTCTTTTAAGGTCGTTTCCTATTACTTGTACTTTGTGCCTTGATGTCACAACCCAATGTTACCATTTCGCTACTACCAGATTTTGGAGGTGTGTCAAGAACCAATAGAAATAACTATTGGGGATGACAACCATGCAACGAATGGGAAGTAGCTCCCCCGGTTACCTTCCGCTGCTATTCGAACTTTGAGGGTGCTACAGATTGGTATCAGAGCACTGGTTATAGAGAACTAGGTTGCATTTAGTACCTAGACTATAACTACTATATATGTTAGGCCCCTTTCCTTATTGCCTTACACACTATTCGTGCGTGTATATTTTCCAAACACTTATGCTTATTTTTGAGAGCATCACTATTTAATTTATATAAAGGCTATTTATATAAATACTTGATTTGCTTTTCGAACACTTATGCTTATTTTCGAGAGCATCACTATTTATTTATATAAAAGTAATTTATATAAATATTGACTATTTTTAATCACTTATGCTTATTTACTAGAGCATCACTATTTAAGTTACATAAAGTTATTTATGTAAATATTTAATTATTTTCTGACCTGTTATGCTTATTTTACAAAGCATCATGGCGGACCTCGTTTTCCCTGACCATATTCTTGCTTTCCTCGATTGTGCACCTCCTCCACCACAATAGGATATTGTCATGACAGATGCTGCTATTGAGACCACTACACTAGAGACTGTTGCACCACATGTTCTGAGGCTCCATTTCAGGTCGGTTGCCCGACACTAGGAGTAAAACTGACGCTGATAGTTGTATTTGTCTTTTCATATTTTCTGAAAAAATGCAACAAGTGTTAAACCTATTTTGCTATCATCTTATAAACTACCTTGCTTTCATCTTATAAACCATTTTGGATACTACCTTATAAATCATATGATTTATACCATTTAACTCTAAGAAACATAACACTAATTTAACAAAAATAAGCATTGCATCATTAGCCCTTAATTATACATATCCTAATCACACATGTCTAATTCAAGAAGGACCATGCTATGTTGGGAGTAGTCGCCTTAAAATTTTATTAAAATTAATTTTTTACTTATATTCCCAAAAAGCAAAAATAAATAAAAATAAGCGTGTATACCTAATTTGTGCATGTCATGGACATTCGTATTAGTAAGCACACTAACTAAGTGGACATTTAAACAATCTTATCATATAGAATCAGCCCCACCTTTTCTCAAAAACCTCGCCAGCTGAAAGCACTAACTGAAATCCCGGACGAAGTTCCCTTAACATGTGGAGACAGTAGCAACTTGTATTTTTCAAGTCATTATTTAACCTCATACTTTTGATACTTATTTTATGTAAATTAACTTTATCGGGTAACCGGGTAGGTTATCCCGCGTACATCGTAAAACGTACATTAAATGTAAACCCGACTCTAGACTAAATATTAGTCTACATGCTCTATGCATTTTTATCAATTTACATATGTATTTTATATGTTGCATTTTTATTTTTCACTTTTACGTTTATCATTTACGTTTCGCGTTTTAACCCTTGTAAAACACCACCTTTTACACATTAGCCCTAGCACTACCTACCTATTCAAAAATTTAACAAAATTAACCATTGGTTCCCTCCTATTTTTGCCCCAAGTATACAAATAAACCACATGGACACATGTCCATGTGGTGAGTAAACATGTTAATGTGTCATATTAAGACACATTTTAGGGACACTTGTCCATAAACTTATGCATGCCTTGAACACCACCATACTACCTCTCATTCCATTTCTCATAACAACAACTTATTCCTCCCTTGTCTCCTCTTTTTTTGTCTGTGCACACACAAACCTCAAACACATAAAAACCTTGATTTTTACAAGTTAAGATTATCAAGAGTTGAAGGTTTATAGAAGCTAGCTCATATCTTTGGTTTATTCCACCATAAACATCATCAAATCACATCATTTCTTGGATAAAAGTTGATATTCATCAAGGTTTTGTAAATTTTGCAAGGGTTATTGGTTTTGGGTTGAAGAACTAGTTGAGGTTCTTGATTGTTCTTGATTTGTTCTTGCATCATCACCATTTTACTCCTTTGTAAGGAATCATCTTTATTTTTTTATATACTATTATAAATTAATCATGTAACTTTATTCATTTTTCTGAGATTTACATGTAATACATATTTTATACATTTACTTGTAAGAGATATACATTGTACTTGGTAAAAGAATCATGCAACACTAGAAAAACATGATTTCTATCACTACAATTTAGGACAGATTTAATCAGTAGCTTAAATAGAATAACCTGTAAAAATTAGTAACTTATGAGGCTTATAAAGAAATATAGGGTTCTAGGCCTATGTCTTAGCTTTGATTCTTCAAGTGGCATACGTCATGACGATACCTGATGATTTAACTAGAAAATAAACGACAAAAGTGTGTCAGAATTGCACACCAGATTTCAATCACTAAAAACTACAAAATTATGTATAAAACACCCTATTTTGGTAAAAAGAGAAATTGTAGAGGATCTTTTAACTTAAACATGGCCATTTGAACCGGCCCGAACGGACTTGTAGATTAAAATTACAGTTTTGGTTCTTAATAATGTTTTAACCATTTACACCTTTTACATAATAACCGAGGTGGTAGGACCGACTTATCTGGGTAATAAACTCAATTACCTTTCCGTGGATGTAAAAACCGAGAAGTGTATAATTACAGTTTAGGAAATATGGTCAACTAAAGTCGATATAAAAAAATCTAAAAACCAATAAGCTTTTGTATTAGGGCTTGTAAATGTTTGTAAAGTGGTCAAAACTAGTCCCTAATATTTTATAAACTTTATAAAATACTAAGTACAATGTACAATCTACATATAAAACTTTATAAAAACTCATTTGCATTCATACGCGTAATATTTATAAAACCTAAGACACAACATTATTTTTAGGTTGCTTTTAGGAGTACACGGCATTCTATATTTCACCGTTTGTCATCTCATTGTTTAAGGTGAGTTAATAGCTTATTTTACTCATTTAACTATTTTATAAACTTCTTAGGGGAGATACATGCTACTTATGGACACACGTGCTTACAAAATGAATATTTTTCTTGATATTATTATTGCCCAAGTCCAAGTCCCAATATCATGAACCGTTAATTACTTTGTGTAAGTAAACGCGAATGCTTTGAATAGATCTATTGGCTTTAACATCCCCATCCGAGTTAATCGGTTAGACAAACGAACGCACTGTATTTGAGTACTAGGTAAGATGGCAAATTACCTAATAGAGCAACCTCTACTCTAACTTTGATTATAGCGTTAACGTTTCGGTATCATGAGCTTAGCAAAATAATAAATGCTTTACGACTTTTGTATGTATTACAATAGTCGACTAATTTTTTAAATCTTCTAGTCTATTACATTTCTCATAAACCTATGAATTTCACTCAACAATTTTTGTTGACATTTTTAGCATGTTTATCTCAAGTCCCTAAGGTACTAGCTTTGGCATGGAGGCGCATGACATATTTTTAAAGGCTTTTGCATCATTATTACCATTGATAATGTTTTCTTATGAATCGTACTACTGTTGGGACCTCTCGTTTTGTAAACTCTGATATTATATTTATCGAATGTGTAACTTTTCAAAACATCCCATTTAGAGGTCATTTTCTATGACTTGTACATTGTGCTATGAAGTAGCTCCCGCGGTTACCTTCCGCTGCTATCCGAACTTTGGAGGTGCTACATCTTTGACAATCGAAAGATGCCTTTCGGTCTCAAGAAAGCAGGGTGTAACACCCCAAAATCACAACGCAGCAGAATACCACTTGGGGTGCTACTTCATAGCATAAAGTACTAGCTACAGAAAATGACTCTAAGCGAGACGTTTAGAAAAGTCAACCATTCGATATTTATAAGATATCAGAGTTACAACAGGTCCTATTTGCAATGCAATAGAAAACATTTTTAAAACGTTTGTCGAATGGTACTCAAATTATAAAGCCTTCAAAAATATATCCACGTGACTCAAATGCTCCCGATGCTCAGCTAGCAAAATTATAACATAAGAAAATACATGCAAAACGTCAAAAATAATGTTGGTGAATTCATAGGTTTAAGTAAAAGCGATATTGAAATAATTCAGGTAATATTTTAGTAAGAAAAGTAGCGTTACAACATTTCAAAGTATTATTTTCGAAATTCAAGTAGTGATTCAATAAATCAAGAAATGTTCAGTAGTGGACCACAAGGTTCAAGATCAGCCAAAGACAAAGCAACGAATACAATGTCAAGTAACGGAATTATTACATTATCGCATTGAGCTCGTGACACCGACGCGTTAACCCAACATATAAATATATGTCCATCGTCCGCCCCTACACTAGGTATTATTGCCTCATACCTACAATACCCTCAACACAAAATGTCCGTTTAACTGGGTGTTCTCGCCATGGGTTCATACCCCCAGACAGGGCTGTCATGACCCAATAGATCTATTCTTTTGTACTAGCGCGTACCCTAAAAGGTAATTAATGTTTCACAAAATTCGAGGACTTTGGCAATAGCTACTCATGCGAATAATCTCATAATCGGGTCAAGCATACCCTTCAGCACTTGTGTCCAATTTAAAATAAATAATGTGTTCAAAACGTATATATATGTATATTCAATGATCACAAATCATGTAGTAAGCAAATCAAGCTTTAGTAAATACATGAGTAAACAACCATGTATCATCCATGTATTAGAAGTCATGTGGTAAGCAAGTAAAGGCTTTAGTAAAAATAGTCATGTAACGCTTATGTAGTAGAAATCAATGAGTTTATTTGGTAAAACGAGCATGTATTCTCACCCCTAAAACAGTTTATGAAACCCATTAAAAGAGAAAAGGTGGGTGTAACATCCGAGAATTTTCTAATTTTTGAATGACTATTTCAATCGTTTACTTTTAGTGTCTGTCTTGACTTATAAGAACGACCACCTACAGCACGTTTTCACAATTCGGACTCTAAAGCAATTTAATGTAAAACGACATTCCTGGCAACTTTTCAGTTTTGACCGAGACCTAGAAACAGTCAGAAGGTGACTGAAATGCCCTCGCTAAAATTTTGAACACAACGCGTACCGACCCAAAATAATTAAATTTATATTTAATTATCATAAGTTATTAAATAAAAATATTTAATAAATTAATTATCGTGTTAATCGAAAGCGTATGTTAAAAACGCAATTATTAAAAGTTAAAAATTCGTTTTACGGATAAAGTTTATCGGAAAAATATATAAATGAATAATAAACGTTTTAAATAAATTCTATAAAACATTTACAAAAATTAGTCGAGTGAATACTCATTTTTATCAGAAAAATGATTCGGAAAACAATGGCGAAAGTTTCGAGATTTGAATCGTCCGTTAGGTCGCTCAAATGAGTCCCGAACCGAAAGTTATAAAAACTACGTTAAATATTTACAATTTAAACCCTACACTATTATAACTTGCCACATTGATTAATATATATATAATTTATAATTTCATTTCATTCATTTCTCATATATACTTACACACACACAAATCATAAACTCATCTCCCTCCCCAAAATTTCCGGCAGCCCCTCCACCGCCGGCGACCACCACCACAGCCGCCGGAAAAGTTTTCCGGCGAGCTTTTCCGGCCAACACCAAAAATCCTCCCCATCAACGGATCTCTCCGATCCCTACACTCACTCTCCTTCACGCGCCTAAATCCACCACCCTCTCACTGCCACTGCCTCCCAACACCACCACCTCCATCATCACCATCATCACCATCACAGCCTCCACCCCCACACTATCAACCTCACCACCTCCTCACCACACAACGACCCGCAAGGGTGCGTTGGTTTAAGTTAGCACCAGCCGAGGGTGCGTTGGTTGAGGGTGTCGGGTTTGGTTTGGGTTCGCAGCTGGGGCCGGGGGGGATGAGTTTGGGTTGTGATAAAGCACCACGGGTCCGTTTGGTTTGTTGTAAACAACACACGGGTGCTTTTGGTTTTAATGAATAGCACGATTAGGGAGCGTTTGGTTTTGTGGTTTCCACCACGAGGGTGCGTGTGGGTCGTCTCGACACCACAGCCGGTGTGCGTTTGGTTTGTACTCAGCCCAAAAAGGGTGCGTTGAGTTTGGGTTTAGCACCGGATAGGGTGCGTTTGTCTTGGCAGCCACCGGCCAAAGGGGCGGTTGGTTATACCACCATTAAGGTGTGTTTGGGTTGGCTGCGAAACAGTCATGTTGCGTTTGGTTGCGGGTTTAGCAGCAAGAGGCTGCGTTTGGTTTTCTGTCCCCGCGAAATGGGTGCGTTTGGTTTGTGGATTAACACCACCAAGGGTGTGGTTGGTTTAGTAGAAAAATAACTAGGGTGCGTTTGGTTTACCAACGCAGCGGGTGCGTTTGGTTTTGTAGCAGCCGTAGAGTGCATTTGGATTTGGGTTTACAAGATTAGGGTGCGTTTGGGTGAGCAGTTTAACCGTAAATGGTGCATTTGGTTTAATATAAAAACGGCTAAAATAAATATGTTGAGTTTTGGATAAATATAAAACCGGATATATAATAGTGGTTGATTGGTTAAATAAATGTGATAATTTATTATTTTCGGATATATTATATTTGACTTATGACGAATTTAAAATGCTACGATTCGTAACGAACTTATAATATGTAAATAACGACAATAATGAATAAATACACTTGAAATTTACTAGGATGTTTTCTATTTGAATTGAATTGGGAAAATGGATTTGCAACAAAGTCTTTCGACTTGGGATTGTTTATAAACGGAAAGGTCATGGCGAAATTTATATAATTTGCTATATTTAGTAACATTTTACTAAAACTCTTATTATTTTAAACCCGGTAAAAAGGGACTAAGATATGTTTTAAAGATATGTTAAAATATAACTATACGAAAACTTGACAACGGACAAAAACTATACTTTTACAAAGAGATTAATATTTTAGACACGACTTGTCGAAAAGAAAACGAAATATAATTTATAAAATATTATTTTATATTTTATAATGGTTATAAACTGTTACAGACATGGTTTGATTAATTCATAACGTTAAGACATGTGTCAACCTTTGTACAAAGCCTTTTCATTAATTAAATGGTTGTCGAACTAATTGGTTTAATTAATTATTCACACTTATTATATAATACCTGCAAGGTATATTATACTTTTCATTAATCTTTGAATTGATTGTCTTTGTTATATAATTCAAGGTAGGAATTATATAAGGGTTATTTTTCATAAGTAATATATAAAGAATATATATTACACACTTTGCGTATATTTTCAATTTATTTATTTAACCAACCACCAAACTGTTACAACCTTAAATCTAAATCTTTTATCAACGTGTCACGTTGACATAATCATTCATCGGAAAACCCAAACGCATCATCCTAGGCTAGTGGGACTTAGCTGTTAAGATTTAACGCAACTTCTTGATCGAGCCGTTTCGTCTTCCGTTCGTGTTGTGCATATTATATGCGCATTCCCGCCAATCGTTCTTCCTCATCGATGTGAGTTTATAGCCCCTCTTTTACTTGTTTTACATTTACTTTACAAATCTCGGGGGAGAATACATGCTCAATACAACTTGGTTACATATATGTTTACAATATCTTTTACATACTATTCTACACACTTGGTTTACATACTTGATTTTGCAATTTATTACAAACTTGGTTTCATACTTTGTCACATACTCATTTGCATACATGTTTACGAAATTGTTTACATACTCATTTCGAACTCAACTACTTGATTTATATCACACTCTTTTCTACTTATGGATTTAAGTACTCAAAGCTATTTACGAATACAATGGTTACTTTTACTTTGGACACAAGTACTTTATGTGAGAATTTCCCTTTTTACGTGGTTTGCCTAAGTTACTCTATTGCCATGAAGTCCCCCTATCATGAACCGTTAATTTCTTGACCGGAGGACCGGTTGAGGGAGCGCGAATGCTGTGAATAGATCTATTGGGAATGAACTCCCCCGTCCGGGTAGATAACAACGCACTACCATGTACACGGACGCATTACATTTGAGGAAACTAGGTGCTAGGCAATGCACCTACCGGGGCACTAACTTATAGCAACGTATACTTAAGGTTTCGGTGTCATGAGCTTAGCGCAACAGTAGATATTATCTATGGGTACTGTATTTGTTATAGTAGACCCATACATTTTGAAAAATCAACGATTTCACTGTCCATACTACTTGTTAAACATTACTAATTTCTGAACACTTTTCATTATATTGCGGCGAAGCAATAAACACTAAACTCTTTTGGTTCTACATGTACTCTTACATTTTTGGCGATTATTATAAGGTTTGAAATAATCATACACACTTTATAAATCTTTGGATTCCAACATTTACATTTATACTTACAAAACTCTATGAACTCACCAACTTTAATGTTGACACTTTTAAGCATGTTTTTCTCAGGTGAATTAGATGCTTGGATTATTTGATGTGCATTGGAGTCTTTACATTCAAGTTTTTCATGGTGATGCAATTATGGGACAACTATTATTTTGATTTCAGAAAATCAACGAGATTGTTTTACAAACGACACATTTAGAGGTCGTTCTCTTGTATCTTGTGCTATTGTATTATGAAGTAACGCCCCCTGACATATTTCCGCTGCGACACATTTTTGGGGGTGTTACAGATTGGTATCAGAGCCAAGGTTATAGAGAACTAGGTTGCATATTTTACCCTAGACTATAACCGTTTTCACAAACATTGCATCACATCAAACATTTTCAAAGTGCATACACACTACTTGCTTATGTGCTTACATTACGTGCTGCATTAAGTGCTTATGTGACATACATATATGTAATATATATGCTTACATCTTTTGCGTATATCGCACGTTTATTTATATAAGAGTTATTTATATAAATACCAGAGCATTTCTTAAGACATTGTGAGTTGCACAATGGTCTCAATTATACCTCAGACATTGTGAGTTATACAATGGTCTCATCTTACTTCTTAGACATTGTGAGTTGCACAATGGTCTCATTTCGTTCTCAGACATTGTAAGTTAAACAATGGTCTCTAAGGATATTATTTTTCTTCATAGCTTTATACTATATTGTATTACACGAAGACCGTTATAATTTTTGTTTACATGGGATTATATATAAATCTAAGTATTACAAGTCTTGTATGGGCGGGACTTGTAATAGGAAGATTTATAGGATAGTTGCTATGTTAACAAAACCCGTCACAGTTCTGTTTACATGGATTTATGTGTGAATCTAAGTATTACAAGTCTTGTATGGGCGGGACTTGTAATAGGAGGATTTATATGATAATTGCTATGTTGACTGGTTCATCGAGACTTTTACCTTATTTACTCTAACCGAGTACTCGTTAACTATCGTGAACTCTATGTCGATATCCCTTGATAGTTTTACTCCCCGTCTCCGAAGACGAGTTTGGAACACTCGTCCCATACTCATTAGAGCACATGCATCGTCATGTCAACCACCTTGAAGGTTATGAGAGTACGCGTATTGCACCGGGAATTATTAAGTAGGATGATTTATAATCTATTTATTTGAAAGGATTGGGACGCCTCTTCAGTTAAATAAAGAAATTGTAAATCCCCGAACCATAAGTTTATCATTTCTTACTTACATAAATTAGGACGCTCCTTTATGTAAGTAATGAATTATAAATGAGTGGGCTTAATGGTATCCAATATGACACGAGTATGAACTCGAACCCGATAATCACCGGAATCCGTTAAAAAGGTTTAGAAGCACAATAGTGTCTTGCCACTCCGCAGAAATCTTAAGGCCTCGCTTGAAAATTCGTTAAAAAGGTCTAGAGACACAATCGTGTCTTACCACTTAACAAAATCTTAAGGCCTCACTTGGAGCTACCTTATCACATTCTTAAGTTATTACTTTTGCCGTTGCTAATCCTCGCGATCACGAACTGTTCGTGGAACTAACAGACTTGTTACACACTTGAACTAATGGAGTTGATTCATCCTCGAACTAACGACTGAGTACCATATTCCGCCGTCCATCGCATAAGCTCTCCCGCGAGCTCCTCTCATTTGTTGAACTTTATTCTGGGGATATTGTTTCTCGAATGTCCTCACTCTTTGCATCCCATCACCATTTGTTAGGGTTATTGTCGTTATGATTGATGTTGTTGGGTCCTGTAGTGGTCCTAGATGGTACAACTTTATCCAATAGGTAATGCAACCCCCCTTAAACCAGATAAACACCTATCGATGAAAGAGATAGTCGAACTACTCATTACGGGCCACTAGTACGAAGACTTAGGTCGCGATACATCCTAGTACTGCCTAAGTAAGTTGGATACTTACTTCAATTAGCCTCGTCCGTTATTGATCATCGAACGTTACAAATATCAGAAACGAGACTTCGTCCTGGAACATTCAAAACTGTCTACAAACATACTCACGCGACTACACTTTCTCCTTTGATGCTTTCACTATTAAGAGACTTTCTTTACAACGCGGTTATCAATCATAAGATCTGTAATGATATTTTTTTTAGATGCCTATTTTGATGGATTAAATATTCTGGTCAAGCCTAGCCAAATTTTTTGGTATATTGGGAAGTGTCGAAACACCGAATTTTTCTGAATAAAGTTATCAGCGTCTTGTTTAGAACTGGTTTATTAAATCTTAAATCTTTTCTATTTAGAACGAGTTTATCTTAAGTCTTTCTTTTTGTCACCACAATCGTATAACACAAATTTAATAATCGCGAGACGAGATTTCTTAAGGGGTAGGTACTGTAACATTCCTAAATTTTCGAAATTTCGAATGACGATTTTACCCTTTGACTTTTTTGAGGGTCTCTGAGTTGACTTTTTTAAGACTTTTTGGTCTTTTATTGTCTCGTAAAAAGCGATTACCGCGTAACCGGTAATTTTCGGAACATATTTAAAAGGGATATATGTTATTCCTAAGTTGATTTATCAAAAACGAGCAGCTAAATCACGTTTTCGTTATTCGAACTCTAAAGCAATTTGATCTAAAACGACATTCCTGACAACTTTTTAGTTTTGACCGAGACTCGAAAACAGTCAGAAGGTGACAGAAATGGCCTCGCAAGATTTAGAAACGAGAAAATAATTAAATTATAATTAATTTACACTTTTTATTAAATAAAAATATTTAATAAATTAGTCACCATTTTATTCAGTAACGTTTGTTGATAACGCAAATATACGGGTTAAAAATTTATTTCTATTTTTACTTTTGAACGGGACGTAACCGGTTCACCAAATAAATAACGAACATTTTTATAAATGTTATAAAAATATTTATGAAATATTATCAAATAAATACTCATTTTTATCAGAAAAATGATTTGGAAAACAATGGCGCAAGTTTTGTATTTTGAATCGTCCGATAAGTGGCTCAAACGAGTCCCTAACCACTATTTTACAAAATATCACTCACAAGTTACACTTTTAGTCCCTATGTGATATTTACATAAATTACCCCAAATTTATTTATACTTGACACTTTTATTTAAAACTTTTAATATATATAAAAGTTTTATAACATTTTTTTTCAAATATAAATACACACATGCTATACTCTCTCTCCCTCTCATCTTCTCCGGCGAGCTCCCACCGCCGGATTCAGGCCACCACCATGCCGCCGCTGCCGAAAAACTTTTCCGGCAAGCGTTCTGGCCGAAACCAAAAATGGTTCTTATCGCCCGATCTATCACCCACCATAGTCCACCTCCCACCACGCGCTGCCACCAACTGCTGCCAGCCACACCGATGTGCACCACACCTACACCACAAGACCATCGTCATCATTATCATTATAACACCACCATCATCACCACCTCCACCACGTCGCCATCATCACCGCCACCACAACCACGACCCTCAAGGGTGCGTTGGTTTGTCTTGTTCAGCCGACACCACAAGGGTGCGTTCGGTTTGACAGAAAACCCAAAAAGGGTGCGTCCGTTTTGTGAGTCACCCACGAGGGTGCGTTTGGCGTGTCTAAGCACCATCGGGGTGCGTTTGTTTTTGGTACCTCCAACAGTTGGGTGCACCGGTATTTGTTTATAAGCCACCAACAAGGATGAGTTGGGTTTCATGTGGACAACAGTCCCGAAGGCTGGGTTTGGTTGTCTCGCGGCACCAAGGGTGCGTTGGTTTGTTTGTCACACGGCCATGGTGCTGTTTTTTGGTTATGCGTACAACACCAAGGGGTGTTTGTTTCTGTGGTTAACACCACATAAGGGTGCGTTTGGCTGAGGTGTAAAAACACCAAAGGTGGCTTTGGAGAATCGGGTCAGCAGCAAGGGGCTGCGTTTGGTTTGTGTTTTCACCAAATAGGGTGCGTTGGGTTGTAGCATAAGCCCCACATAGGGTGCGTTTGGTTATTTAAAACGGATTATAGTGCGTTTGGCATAATAGAAAACGGAAGGGGTGTTTGTTTATGGGTTTGACACAGTTAGGGTGCGTTTGGTATAGTAGAAACACGCAAGGGGCGTGTTTGGTTTGGCAGATTTAATATAAAGGGGTGTTTGGTTTGGCAGATTTACACCAAGGGGTGTCGGGTTTGCGTTAGGAGAAGACAACAAGGGATCTGTTTGGTTGGTTTTAAGCAGAAATAGGCACTTTCTGGTTTAGAAAGCGAAACAACATAGGGTGAGGTTGGATTAACAAAAATGGACTCATAAATATATTTCAATATTTAATTATAAAACCGGACTAAATTGGTGGTTTAAATTGGTTAAATAAATGTCTATTAAAAAATTGCCTAATTATATAATAGTTATATACCTGAGTGTATATTGCAACACGATTTGATTTAAAGTGAAAAACATGAATTTGGATAAAAGTGGGGAATCGATATATAAACGGAAATGTCATGGCGAAATTCTATAGAAATTTTTATATTTAGTAAAATGTTTTCTTACTAAAGCTTCTATTATTTTAGAAACCGATAAAAGGGACCAAGTTATATTTTAAAGATATAATAAATTGTATTATACAATAACCGGATAAACGAATAAGAAATTATACTTTTACAAATGAGATAACGATTTTAGCCACGATCCGTCGATAAGACGAAAGATTTATTTATAAAATATGATTTATTATAATATCTTTGACTAGACAGGGTAAAACAATTCAATAACTTTTGTAAAAGGCCTTACAAACATCGTTGTTAAATTCATAACGTTAAGAAGGACGTGTCCTAACTTATCAAGGACTTTTGTTAATTAAATTAGTGTCGAAATATTTGTTTTCAATTATTTTACTCACACTTATTATATAATACTTGCAAAGCATTATATACGTCACATTAATCTTCGGATTGTTTTTATTTGTTATATAACTCACGGTACGAGTTATATAAGGGTTCATTTTTATATGTAATATATAAAGAATATATTACACACGTTGCGTTACTTTTCAATTTATTTATTTAACCAACCACCAAACTATTACAACCTTAAATTTAAATCTTTTATCAACGTGTCACGTTGACGTAACCATTCATCGGGAAACCCAAATACATTATCCTAGGCTAGTGGGACTTAGCCGTTAAGATTAGCTGCAACTTCTTGATCGAGCCGCTTCGTCTTCCGTTCGTATTGTGCATATTAGATGCCTATCTGTCAATCGTTCTACATCATCGAGGTGAGTTTCATAACCTCGCTTTTCAATCTTTTGAATGTTTATAAACCCGCGAGGGGGATACATGCTTGTTTACAAATGCATTCACATGTTTGATTACAAATTGGTTCACATACTCTTTTACATAGCTCGCTATGGGAAAAATACTTGACCTCATTATTGGTTCACAGAATATAGTAGCTTTACTTTTGAAAGATTATGGATAGCTTAAGCGGATTGAACTTGATACATAAACGTACTACCTCCGGGTGTTTGCTTGGAGGGACACCGTAACGAGTAACATATTATTAACTTTACAGCTCGGAGTTTTCTTGGAGAGGGACAGCCGGTAACGGAGTACAATTTTTACTTTACTGCCCTATGTGGTTCTTGGAGGGACACCGTAACGGAGTATATATTCTTTAAAATCACTATCACTAGCCACGAGGACGTGTTCTTTGGAGAGGGGACTACCGTGTTGGGTATTAAATAAGAATAACGTCACAACTCATGACTATAAATCACTTACAAGGGTGAGCGCGAATGTATATGAAATAGATCTATTCAGGTTGTGATCCCTTGGTGATTAGCTATCGCTGTAACGTACGTTATAGCCGTTTGATGTCCCCACCGAATGGATATAAAAAAATTTATTGGGATTGACATCCCCTTCGGGTGATTAGCTATCACTAGGTAAACGAACATAAAACATGCATATTACGATTGGTTGGGACTACAAGGGCCCCCAACACAATATACATGAATTATTACTGTTATAGATAGGTGCATCTAGTTTCATGAACTTAGAGATAATCGTAATCATTGTTTATATACTCACCCGGATATTTACCGTGCCTGAATAAAATGGGCAATACTTACTTGAAACAATTTTGGTGACAATAAATTGTCAAAGCATTTCTTTATAGATCTCTGGGATAAGATTGGTACTATTGGTGACATTACATTGATACATGCTTCTTTTAAATCTTGGGATAAGTTGGTACTTTTGGTGACATAAATGTGTCGCGAGCATTCTTTATATATCTTTGGGGATTTTTACATGGTACAATGATCGAAACAATGGAAAAATACATTCATTATAGAAAAAAAAACTTACTTTATATTTAAACAAACCTATGAGCCTCAACAACTTTATGTGACCGTTTCAAAGCCTGTTTTCTCAGGTGATATAGATACTTTAGCTTACCATGAAGTGCATTGGAGTCTAAACATTCAAGGTTTTCATGTTACTTGTGAAGGGAAGGAGAGGAAGTCGTGATTGTGAGTGAGGCAATAATGGGACAAATGATATAACAATTTCAAGAGAAATCAACGATGATATAATTTTTCAAACAACACATTTAGAGGTCGTTCTCATTGTATCTAAGCAGTGTATTATGAAGTAGCACCCCACGTGGTATTCCGCTTGCGTTGTGATTTTAGGGGTGTTACATTTGATTTACACCAAGAGCAGAAAGTAGCCGAAGACACCCTTAAGTTAGAGATTTTGAAGTACATTGAAGGAGGAAGAATAGTACGCCAATGTTTTCAAAAGTAATGAGATTATGCTGTCGAAGGTATAATTTTCTTGGTCACGGTTATTAATAGTGAGGAATTACGTTGATCCCGCTTAAAGATTGAGTCAATCAATGATTTGGGCGTTCACCAACAACACAAACCGAGATTTGTCAATTTTTAGGGTTGGCCGGTTACTACTGACGATTCATCAAAGGTTTTCCTCAAAATCGCAAGACCAGTGAAACGACCTGTGACTTCAGAAAAAAGCGTGAGTTTGAATGAGGAGAAAGGCAGAGCTGCGTTTCAGTTGTTTGAAGACAAAAACTTGTGTAGTGCGCCGATATTAGGCTTTACCTGAGTGATAGTGAAGAACTTAGTGTAAATGCGATGCTTCGCATAAAGGAGTGGGTGCGGTGTATGATGCAGAGAGAGAGAAGTCATAGCCTATAGCATTGCCCGCCAACTCAAGTTCACAGAGAATAACTAACAACATCGACCTGGAAGCTTGTGCCGTAGTGTTTGCCTTGAAGATGTAGAGACATTATCTATACGATATAAAGTGCGTTGTGTTCACTGATCACAAGAGTTTGCAACACATTCTCGATCAGAAGGAGCTGAACATGAGACAGCGACGTTGGTTAGAGTTGCAGAGCGACTACGACTGTGAGATTCGATATCACCCAGGAAAAGCGAACGTGGTGGCTGATGCCCTAAGCCGAGAGGAAAGAAGTAAGCCGCTACGAGTTCGAGCCTTAGTTATGATTATAGGGTTAAACCTTCCCAAGCAGATTTTGAATGCTCAATCGGAAGCCAGAAAAGAAGAGAACTTCTTCAACGAAGATTTGCATGGCAAGATTAATAAGCTAGAACCACGTGCTGACGGAACGTTATGTTTGAACAATCGAAGTTGGATTCCGTGTTTTGGTGACCTGTGAGATTTAATTATGCATGAATCCTATAAGTCAAAGTATTCCATTCATCCTGGATTAGATAAGATGTACCAAGACCTTAAGAAGCTGTATTGGTGGCCCAACCTAAAAGCTGAAATTGCCACGTATATCAGCAAGTGTTTAACATGTGCTAAAGTTAAGATAGAGTATTAGAAACCATCTGGTTTGTTGGTTCAACCAGAGATCCCATATATGGATATGAGAAATAATAACAATGGAACTTTGTGACTAAGTTGCACAGACAGAGCCAGGTCAAGACAGATTTGGGTCATCGTTAGATCGTCTCACTAAGTCCTGCTCATTTCTTTGCCTATGCGGAAGAGTGACACGTTGGAGAAGTTGACGAAGACAATACTTGAAGGAAGGTAGTCTCAGGGCATGGAGTGCCATTTCGAGCATTGCTCTGATCCGCGATGGGAGATTTACTTCAAGATTTTTGGAAGTCCCATTAATAAAGCATTAGGTACTCCTCTCATTGGAAATGAGTATCAGCAATACCATCCAGAGACTGATGGTAAGGAAGTGAGAGAACCGATTTCAGACGTGGAGGCCATGTTGACGGTGCCTGTGTACTCGACTTTGGAAAAGGTTGGGATAAACACTTATCATTGGTTGAATTTTTGTATAACAACAGTTACCATACCAGCATTAAGGCTGCTTCGTTTGAGGCATTGCATGGGCGCAAGTGTTGATCACCTATCTGCTGGGCTGAAGTTGGAGATAGTCAGCTCACTAGCCCAGAGATCATCCACCAGACAACCGAGAAAATAGTTTAAATCAAGAACAGTATCCAAACCCTCATGATCGGCAGAAAGAGCCTATGCCGACAAAGACGAAAAACCTTCTTGAGTTCTTCAAGTAGCGAGAATAAGGTCATGTTAGAAAGTATCGCCATGGAAAGGGGTGATATCGTTTTTGGCAAAACGGGAAAGATGAACCCCACTAAAATCGGACATTTTAAATCAATAGCTAAAGTAGGAACCGTTGCTTATCGACTTGAACTCCCAGAGCAGTTGAGTAGAGTTCATAGTAAGTTTCACGTCTCGAAATTGAAGAACTGCATGGCTGAGGAACCGCTTGCTATACCGTTAGATGAAATCCAAGTTGACGATAAAATGCTCTTTCAATCGAAATAAGCCTGTCGAGATCATGGACCGTGAGATCAAGGCGTCTGAAGCATAGTCGTGATTTCCGATTCGTCAAAGTACGCGTGAGACTTAAGAGGGTTCCTGAGTTCACCTGGGAGCGTGAAGACCACATGCAAAAGAAGTACCCTTATCTTTTCCCAAGTTCTGCACCGTAGGTTAAGATACCACTCATGAGCTATTTGGGACACAGCCTTCTAAGTGTGGATAAGAAATGTGACACCCTTTCTGTTGTACACCTACGAGAATTTCCTACCATTCAAATAGATTAAGCCGTTTTTCGTTTAGCAGAATGAATTTTTTTGAAGTTTCATTTAATATTAACGTGTAACCGGGAAGTATTCTCACTTTTATCTAAGAACCGTTGGTATGTGTTTAATTACACATACCTTTGACCACTAAAAACGGACTTAAATGACAAAAAACGTACCAAAAATACATTGTATTTGTATGTTTTCACTTATATTGTGCAGGTAACGGATAATCAAGAAAAGGACAAAATCGAAGCCAAAACGGACAAAGAACGAGCACGGAATGGAAGAGACCATGAGAAGTCAAAAAGTCAAAGTCAACAAAAGTCAATCCTGAAAAAAGTCAAAGTCAAAGGCGGAGCCGATATCGAAGAAATGTTAAATGGGCCAACCCGTACCCATCTAATGGGCCGGGTCAGCCCATTTATACATTACATGAAGACTAATACCATGAAATGGGCCCAATACCTTTTTTTATACCCGACCCATATCCAAAACCTAAACAACCCTAACTGTCGTTAAGCCCTTTAGATAAACCATTACCCTCTAATGGCTGTTAGTCCTGAGGGACTGTTTTTGCCAACTCCCCCAAACTTTACACCACCACAAGGACGATCACTGCAACAACAACATACTAGTTGAGGGGCCATTTTTGTCAAAATCCCAAACCCTCACCCTGTTGCACCAAAACAGATACAAACACAAAACTTCATTTCCCGCCATTTTTGCCCTGTTCATGCTTCTTCAATCCTCTGCCCTTCTGCAACTAAACAACAAAAACGTCACAAACCCTTACCCTACTCCATCACATGGGACTCATTGCCATGTTGGCAATCCCATGAAACCACATTGGTCCATAACAAACGACAAGAAGTTGAGGGTTGAGATCGTTTTGCTTGGTGAAACACACCAAAATTAAGGGCTATAAATGATTTATGATTTCACCTCTCACAACAAACACACTCTTGTTCTCTCTCAGCAAAGAAGCACAAACGTGTGAAGACAACAAGACCAAGACTTAGTCGTTCTATATATATAGGGCACTTTGTAAGCCCATAGAGGCAAGTAGTTTTAACCTAGCTTATTTTTAAGTCATTTTTAATTATTGTCTTTTAATTTACAAGTCTTGTAATCCTGTTTTTAATATTAATGAAAGTTGGAAGTTTTTAAGTTAACATTTGAATTTGTATTGTTCTTAATTGTTAAAAACCTACTATAAGCTCTGTTTTAAGCTCTAATTTAGACATTTAACCAACCTGTTTTAATTTAAGTTTAAATTACTTAAGGAAATTTTTAAAAAAATCTTAACAATACCCAAAATCACCAAAAATATTGAAGAATCTTGAAGCATGGTTGATAATGAATTGCATGGGTTTTAAACCTATGGAGGTGTTAGGATAATGTATTGGTAGTGTTTCATCATTCTCAAAAAGCATAGGACTTTTGGAAGTTTCTTTTTTTTCAATTTCTGGCTTATTTACTGTTCATCAGCTTATCTTGTGCTTATTTATGCTTTTTCTTGCTTATTAATGTTCATTTATGCTTACTAGTCTTTACTTGTTGCTTTGATGTTCTTTATTTGAGTTTTTTTGCAAATCTGTCCTTTATATGCTTAATCTGTTTATTGCTTATTTTCTTGTTTTTAGTGCTTATTGCTTTGTTCTTTGTGCTTATTATTGCTTAATGTTAGTTACTATTTATCTATTTTTCAAAAACTTGGCTTAAATCTCCAAAAATCAGCTTTAAAATTTGTTTTAAATCTTAAAGGGGTGTTTGGCATAAGGTGCCAAAGTGGGTCATTTTGGGTTTAAAAACCATTTGGGTCTTTGGGCCATCTTTAACAAGCATTTCTAAGAGTCTTTAATCTGTTTTTCAAAAGCCTTTAAGTCTTAAAGGGTGTTTTGAAGTGTTTCATATAAGTCTTTTGAAACTGTGATATAAATTCAGTCCCAAGAGCTTATTTGATTCTGAACTTTAAAACCTGTTTTTGTGTCATTCTTAGTGTCTAAATGCATTAGATTAGAGTCTTTTAGCTTTACTTGTTTTTATTAAATCTGTCAAACTTTTCTTAAGTGTCTTTCAAGTGTAAAACTGCCATTTTTCAATTCCATTTTTAACTTAGTAAAAATTATTTTCAGCTTTTGAAAATGTGTGCACAAGCTCATTAGGAGCCATACTCCATCTGTTTTAACTTATTTTTGAATTTGGGGCTTATTTTCTAGCTGATTTTAAGGCCTGCACTTGGGCTTTTTCTTTTCAAAGAGGATCAAGTCAGCATATGCTGACTGTGAAAGCCCTTTTCACAGCCCTTTTTAACTGCTTATTTGTTTTTCAAATTAATTTTGCTTTGCAGTTTTAGATAGCCCTTAGGTCTAGCTTTAAGCCCCCATAGCTTATTAAGCCATAAGGTCCCTCTAGGTGCTTAAAAATAAGCCCCAAAGGTGTCCCTTGTGGCTGTTTGCTTAGCAGTTTTACCACTTGCTTATTTGCTACTTTTTGTGCTTATTTGTTTCATTTCCTTGGCTTATATTTGTTTATCTTGCTTATTAAGTATAGTATAGTAGCTGCTTTAGCTTAGTTTTCCTTTTAACTTGCTTATTTTGCCTTATAAGCCCACCAGTTAAGCCTATATAGGACTAGGTGTAAAAAAGGCTAGTCTGCCACTTTTTCTTGCTTATTTTTCCAGCTTATTTTGAGTTTCACAAAAAGTCATTTTTTTAAAGTTTGCTTATTTTACCTGTTTTACAAGTTTTTTTTTAAAAAGGGAAAAAAAATTTGCAAAAAGGGAAGACAAGGATTCGAACCCTAGACTTTCCCTTTAACACACATATGCATTTAACATCACACACACTCACCAACGGCACCAGTAGGGCAATCTGTTAGCCCTACTCAGCCTTATTATTATATACCTTTTTCCCTTTTTTAAGTCGAATATAAGCCTTTTAAGCTTATTACCAAGCTTATTAAGCTGGTAAGCTCGTTTTAAACTTTCTTAAATACAACATAATTTCAAAGTATTTTCACCATTTTTTCAGATTTTTCTAAAATTGTTTAGTATTTTAGACTTTTCTAAAGTAGAAAATCATTTTTTGGAGTTTTTAGGGATTAATTTGCTATTTTCTAGGATTTTAAATAGATTAAATAGGTTTTTAATTCATAAAAAATTATAAAAAAGTCAAAAAAATATAAATAATTTTTAGAAAATTTTCTTTTGTCATTTTTTTGGTTTACATGCAAAAATTTCTTGTGTAGGGTTTAAATTTGAATTAGTTGATAATTAGACGCGTTTTTAGGATTCCCGGTTTACGTTTTTAGTTTAAATTTGTGTTGCCTCAATTGTTTTTAGTTTAAATTGCCTTAATTTTCTCGTAGATTTAGAAATCCAATCATAATCTTTGTTCCATTCAAGCAGCAAATGTCAAACCGACAAACGATTTTCCATTGCATTCCTCGTTGGGGATAACGACCCAGGAATCATACTTCTGGATTTTCTACATTGAGATTTTTTGATAATTATCCTTATTATATATTTAAAATGGATAGTTTCAAAGCTTGTCAATTTTTGGTGCCATTGCTGGGGAGGATTGTATACGATTGTCGTTGCGTTTGACAATTTGTGCTTTGAAGATCCTTCCGTGTAAAGTTATTTTGCTTATTTTCATATAAAAAATACAAAAAGATTTTTCTTTTATTAGTATATATATAAGATAAAAAAAATTAATAAACAAAAAAAAAATCAAAAAAATAAAAAAAATGTCCTAAAAAGAAATAAAATTCATCATCAATATAATGTTCTCAATTGGAACATTATCATAATAAGTTCTCGAACAAAAGATCAAAAACTTACCTTTTGTGTCACTTGCGAGGTACGGTTCACCTTTGAAAGTTAAACAAACTCTAAGAGGGGTATAAGGCGGGTTGTTCCGAGGAACTACTACCCTAAAGAAAAAAGGTTTTTAATAGCTTCGCGCTTTCCTACTCCTCCGCTCTTTTGTGCGTTTTTTTCTTTAAAGAGTTAACGAGAAGCTTGTTGATTATTAGGTTTAAGTTGTCTTATCTCGTTGTCCGTTATTAAAATAAATCGTGAATCAATTGTTGAAAAAACCAAAAAAAAATAGTATAAATTTTCTTCTTATATTTTAGTGCATACGCACTCGTTCTCA